>SJXQ01011038.1:53211-99920 GCA_006408695.1 Aepyceros melampus | reverse complement strand
ACAGAGCCTTTTAACTCCGTGATATTTCCTATGTTATAATTCTAAGCATTCCCCTGGCTATAGTTTTTAAAGCAGAGATTAGCCATGTAACAATTTTATTACTTCTGTGAATAATTACAAATCAGTTTTGTAAAGTACAGGCCCAAGAGATCAATACCAGATCTTTTAAACCTTTCCTTCACTTAGAGACACATCTGCCCAGCTCTCCTCCCCTCTCATTCATTAATTCAAAATGTCTAGAGGACTGTTTCAGTGAAATACCTCTCAAATATTCCCTTTTTTCTTAGCCCTGCTACCATGAACATAATAAAGTCTACATTGGTGCAGCTGAAACTTTAATACAAACTCAAATCACTTGCTAAATTATCAAAATGCAAAATCTAACTCAGAAGTTTTGCTGTGACCTGCTTCTGCCTTTCCAATGAGCTTCTGACTGATACAGATGATGCTGTTTGTCCAGGACCACATTTTGGGTTACTAAGATCTAGCTTACAGCCAGAACCTCATTTGCGGGCTCCCTGCCTCCACTCGCACCCATATCATTATTGATGGTAACATCAAACCAGGAAATTTAAAATAAAAGCCTGATCACACCTCTTTCTATTCCAGCTCCCCTTAGCCTACCATTCTTTTCAATGGACTCGCCAAATTGTCAAGATTAAGTCCAAACTCTTTAATACAACTTAAAAGTTTTCTTAAGATTTTAAGGTTCCTCCTTGTCTTGCCAGCTTTATTTCTCTCTATTCCTTCATTCAACACAGATTTGATAAGTGCTGCTGCAATACTCAATCCTACTGCTTTAAGGGCCAGCCACAGCCAAGGGTAGCCAATGCCCCTAGCAGAGATTTCTTGCTTCTGAAACTTTTCTGTTGCTACTCTCTCTGCTTCTCTAAAGTTTATTTTATTTAAGCATAATTGATTTCCAACATTGTGTTAATTTCTGCTGTACAGCAAATGATTCAGTCATATATATAACACATTCTTATTCCTGTTCTTTTCCATTATGGTTTATCTCAGGATGTTGAATATAATTCCCTGTACAGTACAGTAGAACCCTATTGTTTACCATTCCATATAAAGTAGTTGGCATCTGCTAATCCCAAACTCCCAGTCCAGCCCCCACCTTGTGTTTCCCCCTTGGCAACCACAAGTTTGTGCTGCTCCTTCTGCTGTGAACATGTTCCTCCCTGTTCCTCTGCCCCTGATCCTCTCTGGTTAGAGCCTCCTCATCACTCAGGACCTAACTTAGGGTCACTTTCTCTGCAAGATTTCCCCTTCCCACATTTAGATGCCCCTTTTATATAGCAATCTATTCATAACGTCTACCTTGCACAGTACTGGGACAGAGTAAGAGCTCAAAAACCACTTGAATTAATCAGCAGCATNAGGCCAGTAAATTTGGAAGACTCAGCAGTGGCCACAGGACTGGAAAAAGTCCATTTTCATTCCAATCCAAAAGACAGACAATGGCAAAGAATGTTCAAACTACTGCACAATTGCACTCATCTCACATACTAGGGAAGTAATGCTCAAAATTCTCCAATCCAAGCTTCAGCAGTACATGAACCGAGAACTTTCAGATATTCAAGCTGGATTCAGAAAAGGCAGAGGAACAAGTGATCAAAATGCCAACATCCACTGAATCACAGAAAAAGCAACAAAGTTCCAGAAAATCATCTACTTCTGCTTCATTGACTACACCAAAGCCTTTGACTGTGTGGATCACAATAAACTGTGGGAAATTCTTAAAGAGATGGGAATACCAGACCACTTCACCTGCCTCCTGAGAAATCTGTATGCAGGTCAGGAAGCAACAGTTAGAACCAGAGATGGAAAAAGCAAGTGGTTCAAAATTAGGAAGGGAGTACATCAAGGCACCCTGCTTATTTAACTCACGTGCAGAGTACATCATATGAAATGCTGAACTGGATGAAGCACAAGCTGGAATCAAGATTGCCAGGAGAAATATCAATAACCTCAGATATGCAGATGACACCAACCTTATGGTAGAAAGTGAAGAGGAACTAAAGAGCCTCTTGATGAAAGTGAAAGAGAAGACTGAAATAGCTGGCTTAAAACTCAACATTCAAAACCTGAAGATCATGGCAGCTGGTCCCATCACTTCATGGCAACGATGGGTAAACTATGGAAACAATGACAAAAACCCTGCTTATTTAACTCACGTGCAGAGTACATCATATGAAATGCTGAACTGGATGAAGCACAAGCTGGAATCAAGATTGCCAGGAGAAATATCAATAACCTCAGATATGCAGATGACACCAACCTTATGGTAGAAAGTGAAGAGGAACTAAAGAGCCTCTTGATGAAAGTGAAAGAGAAGACTGAAATAGCTGGCTTAAAACTCAACATTCAAAACCTGAAGATCATGGCAGCTGGTCCCATCACTTCATGGCAACGATGGGTAAACTATGGAAACAATGACAAACTTTATTTTCTTGGGCTCCAAAGTCACGGCAGATGATGGCTGCAGCCATGAAATTAAAAGATGGTTGCTCCTTGGAAGAAAAGCTATAACAAACCTAGACAGCATATTAAAAAGCAGAGACATTACTTTGCCAACCAAGGTCCAAACATTCAATGCTATGGCTTTTCCAGTGGTCATGTATGGACTTGAGAGTTGGACAGTAAAAAATGCCAAGTGCCAAAGAACTGATGCTTTTGTTTTTTTGTTTTATTTTTTTAGAACTGATGCTTTTGAACTGTGGTGCCTGATAATACTCTTGAGAGTCTCTTGGACTGCAAGGAAACCAAACCAATCAATTCTAAAGGAAATCTGTTCTGAATATTCATTGGAAGGACATGATGAAGCTGAAGCTCCAATACTTTGGTCACCTGATATGAAGAACTGATTCATTGGAAAAGAGGCTGATCCCAGGAAAGATTGAAGGCAGGAGGAAAAGGGGATGGCAGAGGATGAGATGGTTAGATGGCATCACCAACTCAATGGACATGAGTTTGAGCAAGCTCCAGGAGTTGGTGATGGACAGGGAGGCCTGGTGTGCTGGAGGCCATGGGGTCTCAAAGAATTGCACATGACTGAGAACTGAACTGAACTGAACTGAACTCTAGAATAGTTGGGTATTTCCCTCCAGACACATTCAGCCATTTGATTCCAGATATGTAATAAAGCAGGTGGTGGTGGTGGTTTAGTCACTTAGTTATGTCATACTCTTGTGACCTCGTGTATTGTAGCCCTCCAGGCTCCTCTGTCCATGGGATTTCTCAGGCAAGAATACTGGAATGGGTTGCCACTTCCTTTCCAGGGGATCTTCCCAATCCAGGGATCAACCTGACTCTCCAGCACTGCAGACTGATTCTTTACTGACTGAGCCATGAGGGAAGCCCAGAGTTATATTTAAATAAGGTAGAGTTTTGACCAGTAAAAGAAAAGTAGGGGGGGTTAAGGATGTATGCCAATGAATGATTAAAGGCTATTGACTCTAAGCTGGTCAAGGAGAGAATTGAGGACATAGGTTGGTGAGGGTGGGATGAAATGAACTACGAAAAAGAAGTGTGGAAGTGGGGGAGAGTTGAATGGGTTGAAGGTCCTGACAGAGTCAAGAACAAATGGAGTGGAATACTAGGGAAAATGAGACTAAAGAGAGTAACAGGTTCACATAGGATGCTGAGAATTGATATTTTGGTGGTAAGACCAATATTGCCTAAGACAAGGTTTAGGGTATGATTCTGAAGTTCACAGGGAGAAGGACAAGACCATTGGAAGTTAGGAAGTCAAGGCACTGATTGGCAAATGTGTGGATTGCCTGTTTAGTATCAAACTGATGGAAGGAGTTTAAGAGAGATGAGTATTTTAGCCACATGCTAAGTTTTCAATAAATGATACATAGAAGTGACTGGTTTACATGATAAACTCTACTACTGAACTACTAGCTTGTTAAAAATAGAAGCTCTTTATTTTTTATCTTTAATGTCTAGAAGAATGTCTAGTGCATAATAGTTATTTAATAAATGTTTGATAAGCCATCTCCCATAGTTTCTGTTCTTAATTTTCCTCTTAGCTCAAGATCAATTTAGCAGAATTGAAAAGGGGGAAATGAGCCACTATCAGAGATGAATGAAGACATAAAGATGACTCAGGAAAGCATTAAGTTTTGGTGTTGTTCTCAACAAATCTTTGTGATCACTTTACCATCTTTAGAGGGGAGGACACCACATCTTTAGAGGACACTTCTCTAAAGACACTGAATCTTTAGAGGATAGTTCTCCTCTGTCTTCTGTTGAAAACATAGTCAGCTGCTTCTGTTCCTTAACAATTCAACCCCGTTCCAAATGTTCATCTCTCTCACACACACACAAATTAAAGACTCTATGTTAACCAAACTCTGTTTTCTTGTAGAATAATTTAGCTTCATTATACAAATATGCCTTTTGCATTCTCACCTACCTCCTACTCCAAGTACTTTATAAACACATCTCTTGCAACTTAATTGAATACAAGTCCTTAAATGACCAGTGATGTTTCAGAACTTCTCACAGATCAGCATTCAGTATCTTTCCTGAGCAGTCAGTTTCTTCAACCAGTCTAGCTCTCTCCCTATCAGGTACCAAAAGAACCAGAGGAGGATTAAGGCAAAAGCCATGCCAACAGATGTATGAAAGATCAATCTATAAAGGTATTAAAATAACACTGGAATAAATGATCATATTTTAAATTCAACTTCTATCACAAGATTATAATGCCCTCAAATTAAACATGTCTCTCTACTGCAGATCTAGCTCTATTGAGCATTTTTTAGATGAACATTTGTAGGCAGATAAAAGTCAACTGCAATTAGCTGAAAGTCCAAAAACTGAATGATGCTTGTTTATTGAAATGCTATTTTATTTTATTGCCTAAATTTTAAGTAATTTTAAATTATTTGCCTCCTAAGAAGTTGTATTACTTTGCTTATTAAAAAAGAAAAGAAATCTAGAGACAGAAGAGCAGCATGTTAATAATATTTATAATCTAACTTGAGATTAAATGATTTAACTGATATTTAAATCCAGGCAACATGGCCCAGAACCTGAACTCTTCACTATTATACTACTTTTTTTGTCATTTTCCCCTCAAAATATTGGCATGGTTTGGCAAGCAAAAGTAAATTACTGAGTAAATGTTTCTTTTTGCACAATTTGTTGCAATAGACATTTATTTTCTTTCCATCTCCCAGAAAGGAACACTAAACAACTATTTAAAGAAAATTGGCTTTAGAAGGTACAAAAATTTTAGTCTCCCTGAGGCATGCACATGTTCTCTACTTAGTCCTGAGTGGTAGATTGCATTGTTGTTCTCAACTCTATACCTTTCCTTGAATCTATTCTTTGTCATGTGATTCTGCAGTTCCTCCTGCAAGATGTGGAGTTTGTTTCCTGGCCTTTGACTTGGGGTCAGGTCATGTAACATTTTTAGCCAATGAGATACTAACAAGTAGAGGCTTGAGGTGTGCTTATACACTGGACGTGTCCTCTTACACTCTGCCCCAGATAAGAAAAGAACATGGCCTGAGTAGCCCTGTGATCCCCAAAGAATGGGACACCTGGAACAAACCTAAGCCTCACCTCCAATCTGTGGTCAACCCTGGTCTCCCTCAGCTGTCATTGTTGTTCAGGCAATAAGTCATGTCCAACCCTTTGCAACCCCATGGACTGCAGCACGCCAGGCTTCCCTGTCCCTCATCATCTCCTGGAGTTTGCCTAAGTTCATGTCCATTGAATCAGTGATGCCATCCAAACATCTCATCCTCTGTCACCCTCTTCTCCTTCTGCCTTCCTTCTTTCCTAGCATCAGAGTCTTTTCCAGTGAGTCAGGTGTTTGCATCAGGTGACCGAAGTATTGGAGCTTCAGCCTCAGCACCAGTCCTTCCAAAGAATATTCAGGGTTGATTTCCTTTAAAATTGACTGGTTTGATCTCTTTGCTGTCCAAGGGGCTCTCAAGAGTCTTCTCCAACACCACAGTTCAAAAGCGTCAATTATTTGGTGCTCTCCCTTCTTTATTGTCTAGCTCTCACATCTGTCCATGACTACTGGAAAGACCATAGCCTTGACTATACAGACTTGAGTTGGCAAAGTGATGTTTTTGCTTTTTAACACACTGTCTAGGTTTTCATACCTTTCCTGCCAAGAAGCAATCTTCTAATCTCATGGCTGCAGTCATTTTAGAGCCAGAGTGAGGAAATCTGTCACTTCTTCTACCTATTCTTCTTCTATATGCCATGAAGTGATAGGACCTCAGCTGAGCCCTGCCAAATCTCAGATGCAAGAGCAAGAGAGAATTGTTTGCTGCTGCATGTCACTGACTTTCAGAGGGGTTTTTAATCACATCAATATGGCCAAAATTAACTGATAAACTCTGCTGAAGACCCATGAGGCTTTATAGTCCATCCTTCTACTATCAGACTCTGGTCCAGGAGAACCTAACCAAAAACATTTGAAATAGAAAAAATATTTTAAAAATTTTTGGGAGTAAAATATCTCTGCCTTTTAGTATTTACATAAAAGTCTGCTTCCTTATTGTGAGCAACCAAAATAGAATATATAAAAAGTAAATATAGAAGAGAGTTTGGGGGGCTCTTTGCATTGTTTTCTTTCTTTTTAAATATTTGGTACACTTTATCTTCTTGTCATTAGCACAAAGAAGAAGACAACACAAAAAAGAAAACCCCTCAAGAACAGGATTGTTTTCTCCTTAATGTCAGGATGAGTCATGTTTTAAAATATATATGAAACTATATATTTCATATGGAGAATCAGGGAGATGGAAACCAATTAATGGAACCAGCAGAAGAAAAAGAAAAAAGGGCACAACCTTTGCAGGACTTAAAAGGCCTCCCAGGAAGACAGACTTATTGGAGCCTGAGAAGTTTCTATTCAGAAGTGGGGGAAATCAGTAACGAGTACTTACTCCAGTGTATTACAGAAAACTTTGTAGCTGGCATCACTCCAAAGTGAAAATCTGAATGCATTTTCTCATAGGAATGGTTTTCTATATCATGGTTAGAATTTATAGTTTTAACATTATATTCAGTCACTCATTTCACAAATTTTATTTAGCACCTACCATGTATTCAACATTCAAACAAACAAGATCATGTCATGCAGTCCCCTCACTTCATGGCAAACAGAGGGAGAATGTAGAAACATTGACAGATTTTATTTTCTTGGGCTCCAAAATCACTGTGGATGGTGACTGCAGCCATGAAATTAAAAGATGTTTACCCTTTGGAAGTAAAGCTATGACAAACCTAGATAGCGTATTAAAAAGCAAAGACATCATTTTGCTGACAAAGATCCATATAGTCAAAGCTATGGTTTTTCCAGTAGTCATGTATGGATGTGAGAGCTGAACCATAAGGAAGGCTGAGTGCGAAGAACTAATGCTTTTGAATTGTAGTGCTGGGGAAGACTCTTGAGAGTCCCTTGGACTGCAAGGAGATCAAACTAGTCAATCCTAAAGGAAATCAACCCTGAATATTTATTGGAAGGACTGATGGTGAAGCTGAAGTTCCAACACTTAGACCATCTGATGTGAAGAGCTGACTCACTGGGAAAGAACCCTGATGCTGGGAAAGATTTAGGACAGGAAGAGAAGAGAGGGGGAGGGTGAGAGGTTTAGATAGCATATTGGATCGATGGACATGAATTTGAGCCAACTGCAGTAGATAATGAAGGACACGGAAGCCTGGCATGCTGCAGCTCATGGGGTCACAAAGTCAGGCACAATTTAGCAACTGAACAACAACATGTACCAAGCATGTGCTATAGTAAATTATAAGGATAAAGACTTGAAGACTGCCATCCAAACCTAAGCAACAAGTACAGCATTGTCTATGGGGAAATGAGTATTATTTTAAACTAGTTTACAAATGACCTTTCAGAATATAATCTCTCTATAAATTAGGAACAGTGTTCTATACATTTTCCCACTAAGTATGTCAGGGAAGCTCAAGGCACTTGTGGATTAAAAATAGACATGTTAGCTAATTTTTAAAGGGAAGCTGAAATGAGATTACTACATGGAAAGAGTGGGTCAAAACTGCAGTATATATGATTGATTAGTCAGCCTGGAATGGCTTCATTCCAACTGGCTGGTATTATAACAAATACAGCCAGTAACTTTAATAGGTGCTTAGCTGAAAAGAAGACAGTTGCTGCCTGCTGTTTTAGACACCTGATGACAATTCAGGAGAATGCATTTGAACTACAGTTCCATCTTCAATTAAACGCTGTCTATGTTGAGAACAATTTTCAGAAATATCTCAAGCACATTTTAGATTTTAAAAAGGATAATTTACACTGTGGAAGTTTGGAAAGCTAGACTGAGAAGCCATATATAGAAAAATCAGAAAAGATTTCCAAATGCCTAACAGCTTGTTGAACCTGGAGGATTCTACCAGTATAGAGCGAGAGACTTTACTGTCATGCCCATAAATCCTATCCAAGGATAGAGCCTATCTTATTAGATCAAAGTGTGAATTAATTGACTCTTTCCACATAACAGGATCTACTTCAGCTCGCACACCAGTTTATGTGAAAATGAGAGTGAACAGCAGAGTAAGGCATAAAGGACTTAAAAGCGGTAATAGCATTCATAACCAACTGAGTAATAGCAAATTAAACACAAGATGATGCATCTCAGTTTTGAAATTGATGATGCTGAGGATGTCATAAAGAAGGGTTTAGAGACACAATAAATGCAGTTTTGAGAGAAGGTAATTATGGCATTTTCGTGATTTAAAGGCAAAGAGGAATAAAAGTGGGTTATTTAATGAACAATCTTGATACTTAAAAAAAAATTAAGAATTAGGAATGATACAAAATTTAAAAGACTGATTACATTCCATTAAAATATTATTGAAATCAATATGCCTTTAATTATCCATCTCTGTCACTCCATGTAGAGTGTCACCATAAAGCTACTAACACAAAGATAAAAGATTCCACCCTCTCACTCGTATCAATTCAGCTAGATTTTATTTAAATAGTAAATGTTCTATCTCTGATTGACATAAAGGACACATGTACAAACAGACAAGTAAAATAAACCTTTCCATTTTACGTAACATCTACTTGTTAAAAGGCCTGTCTAAATCACACATGTCATTATTTTCCTATCGGTGACTCTGCCATGTTAGTGTAGATTATATTTGCTTAACAGGAAAAAACTTTATAAACTTTTTTGAACCGAATATATAAATTTCTGATTTAGTTGTCTTATTATCATTATTTGTGATGCATATAAAATTGTTGATAGAGCTTGGGCAACATTTTAAGTATCAAAACTAGCTGTCATTTTAGTTATTTTTCATATTTCCATTTGCAAATATACACCTCCAAATGTGTACAGGTTATTATCTCCCACTCAGAGAAGGCTGTTTCTGTATGTTAAAAGGCCTGTCTAAATCACACATGTCATTGTTTTCCTATGGGTGACTCTGCCATGTTAGTGTAGATTATATTTGCTTAACAGGAAAAAACTTTATAAACTTTTTTGAATCGAATATATAAATTTTTGATTTAGTTGTCTTATTATCATTATTTGTGATGCATATAAAATTGTTGATAGAGCTTGGGCAACATTTTAAGTATCAAAACTAGCTGTCATTTTAGTTATTTTTCATATTTCCATTTGCAAATATACACCTCCAAATGTGTACAGGTTATTATCTCCCACTCAGAGAAGGCTGTTTCTTACTTATAAGTGAATATGTCTTGCCAAATGAGCCAGTACAGATATCATGGACATTAAAGAAACAACTTGAATCAAGAATAGACTGTGGTTGACACTTTCGTCTCCATGCAGAAGTCAAATTTATAGGTTTACACAGAAAGTGAGTTTATTAGCTTATGCAGAAAAAATAAATGGGTAAAGGATGATTTAGAATATTAAACAAAACAAAGAAGCGTACAAAACTCATGTTTTAGATCACCGTTATTCAGAATCAGTATCCTGCACATCAGTCAATGTGAGGATGAATAAGTTAAAAATCGAGTTACAAGTATAATGATAGGATTATAATTAATTTTCTTATACAAAATATGAAAATAAACATGATACTATGGGGAAATTTTTGAGAAGTGGTAGAAAATCATGTGCAGCACATGCCATATCCAATGACTATACCCTTGTACACAAAGTAAAATATCCTTTATATACAGAGGAAAATGCATGCAAGATGCTGGTTAGAAACAGCCACCATTGAGCCAGAGACTGGCAGAAACAGAACTCCGGAGAAAAACCCTGAGAACAGCTCTCACATTCATGTCAATAGCCATAACAGGTTGTTCCTCAAAACCCCAGGAAAATGAGATAGATACTATGTGTGTATATGTGTATGTTTTCTTTTCTCCATGAAGTTGCTTTGATTTCAGAATTTCCTTAGAAATAGATGAGACTTAGGACTGAAATCCTTTTCAGGAGCACCAGCCTCTGAATGAAACAATTCCAGGGTTCTGAAGTCAAAATCACCTTCCATGTCTAGGGCAAATAATCATTTGGTTTCCAGTTAGAGTTTGGTTCTATAGCACCATGCCAATGATTTGAAGGTTTTGCTCTCCTTTTTATGAAAAAAAAAAAAAATCCTAATAGCCCATTATCTTTTCTTTTGTGGTGGTCATAAAAATCCCCCTAATTTTTTTTAAAAAAACTATCTCTACTGTGTGTCATTCTAAGGCTTATAATAATACACTTGTTGAGGCCAAAATATGTCATGAAATGAAGCATCTTAAATGACATCCTTTTAAAGTCTTGAGACACCTGTATTTGTTATTCTAAGAGTAGCTGTAGGAATAGTGACATTAATTATTGAACTGAAGGTAGATGAATGCATTCTTCATGGTGTTCAAAAGCACTCTGGGAGTAGAGGCTCAATCCCGAATCCCTTCTGAGCACCTGAGCCTGTTTCCAAGGTGCTTTTCCTGGCCTTGAAACCCCACCTGACGCCAACAAAGTCCCTCGTTTTTACTAGAGATGACTTGAAAGGGAATTGAAAAATCCACATGCTGCCTAACTTTATTTATCTGGGCAGTTATTAAGGCAGTAACTTATCCTCACATAAACTGCTTTTGTGTTTCCAAGTGCCAAATAGAGAGAAATCCCAGCCCTTTCTCAAATATGTTACTGAAAACCTCGTTTGTCCTCTTCCCAGAAAACAGGCCCTTATGTATTGTTGTCTCTTATTTTGTCTAGGAAGCTCTGAAAACACTTCAGTCAGAAATGAAGAAGACACAGCTGTCATTTTCTCTATGGCAGAAATCTAGCTTCAGAACACATTTTAAATTCCTTTTTCTAAGGATGAGAAGGGCTTAGTTTAAAAATTCAGACGAAAGATGACAAAATTCCATTAACTGATAGTAAAACTATATGCTCAAAAGGCAAGATGTGAGGGAATAGGCTCAAATTGTAAGAGATGTGATTTAGATTTGATATTATAAAGAATTTAATAACATAATAGTTATGAAAATTGGGAGAATTTATCAACAGAGTAGTTGGATGTGCTTTATTTTCAATAAAGGGTTTCAGAAACAGAATAGAATAAGAATCTTTCAAGGCTTCAAGCCATGTTTATGATTTATCTGTATTGTTTTCATCTCCATTTAGATTCCATTTGTGTTACAAGTTAAACTGTTTTAATCATCTTTGCCCCTTGGTTCAAATGAATTTTATTTCTGAAACACTATGGACAACAGTCCCAGCTTCAAAAGAGATCCCTAACTTTTACATATGGTACTTGTTAATAATACAAAATCACAGCTGCTGCTGCTGGGCTGCTAAGTCGCTTCAGTCGTGTCCAACTCTGTGCGACCCCATAGATGGCAGCCCACCAGGCTCCCCCGTCCCTGACAGACCTCCATTTGATGAATTGTGAAGCTAGTCTCCATCACCCCCCTAGAAACCTATTCTGCCTCTTTTCCTCCCCCAAGGACATCCCCTTCAACTTTCTCCAACATTCAAAATTTTCATGTTTTCATCTTGCTTTCACAATTCATATAAATTATTGATAGCACCTTAAGACACCATTGCCTAAAATATGCTGGAGAGAGATTAGATCCTTAAGATATTAATGGAACGTATTTGAGAAAAGATCTCATGGTTAAATATATTTTCAGAAATGTTGTGTCAATTTTTTTTTTAATTAGCTCTTGGAACTTTAATATGCTGCTGCTGCTGCTAAGTCGCTTCTGTCATGTCCGACTCTATGCAACCCCATAGACGGCAACCCACACGCTCCCCTGTCCCTAGGATTCTCCAGGCAAGAACACTGGAGTGGGTTGCCATTTCCTTCTCCAATGCAGGAAAGTGAAAAGTGAAAGTGAAGTCGCTCAGTCGTGTCTGACTCTTAGCAACCCCCATGGACTGTAGCTCACCAGGCTCCTCCATCCATGGGATTTTCCAGGCAAGAGTACTGGAGTGGGGTGCCATTGCCTTCTTCGTTTAGTATGCCAGTATCATGCATTACAATTCACCAGGAGAGAGCTGTAGCAGACAACATTGCCCGAACTGATCTGGATATAGAATGTTGATTTATTTTTTTCTGAAACAGCTAAGGATATCTCGAGTTCTCAGGAAGACATTCTAAGAAATCCCAGGAAAAGAAAGTATGCCAGATTGCTGATGGCTCTTCCACCCTGAGGTTTTACCAGCTCCTGTTACTATGGTCATACATCCAGGAGTCTTTTACTCAAGTTCCTAAACTCATTCTCCATATGTATGTTAAGTTGACATATAAGACTAAAGTATTAGGAAAAATGTATGTAATATTTGGATCCAAAATACAACTGTTCTCAATAGCATGTGGTCTAGAATAAACAGACTAGTTAGATTTTAATTTTAGATGTATTGTTTGCATTTGGCTCTATATACACCTCAGTGCTAATACAGAATTTATTAAAAATTAATTTTCTTCAATATGATTTAATAAATCCAAGAAGTGTTTAATGCTTACTATGTGCCAAGCATTAGGCAAAAAACTCAATAAATATTTGATAACGTTATTAATAAGTATGATAATAATATTCAGTGAGATAAACTATCTTACAGGTACAAGGCAAACATTTTATTAAAAGCTAACCAAAGATCTGTTATGTCAACATCAAATACAAATCGACTATGCACTATCTTTTCAAAGGATTGAAATGAGATTTTTATCTCTTTTGACTTATTTCCATTAAAGATAACAACTTTTAAAGTAATTTCCCCATTTGTGTATATTTACATTCTTTAATATTAATTCATATATATATATTTTTCTTATCTAATGTCCAAAATGCCCATCAGAACAGTAGTTATAGAGCCTGACTTTCCTACTGCAAAATATTTCATACTTTAAAAGGTATGTAAGTGAGACTTCCCTAGCGGCCCAGTGGCTAAGTCTCTGAGTTCCCAGTGCAGGGAACCCAGGTTCAATCCCTGGTCAGTGAACTAGATCCCACATGCTGTAACTAAGACCTGGTGCAGCCAAATAAATAATAAAGTATTTTTTTAATATTAAAAAAAGCTAAGTGAGTTCTTTCAGATCATAAAAGTCTCCCACTCTAACCTAAAGAAAACACATAGAACATGAAGAAAATGGTTCTAGAACATTTTACTCCATGCTTATTTAATAGTAGACAAAGTCCAGCACTATTAGTAGTAAGTTGCTGCTTCTCTATATTAATTAGCCTGAGGATTTTCATGCAGTCTCCAGCTGTGCCTAATTTGTAACCTGTTAGATGCTAATAACCTCCCTGTTTGCATACATGATACTTTGCTAAACATCAAAAAGAGTGACTCAATTTTCAGAGTCTAAAGAAAAACAATCTTTTGTGGTACATCTGAAATAAAACATTGAATCAATGAAGCAAAACACGAGCAGTTAATTAATTAAAAGGACACAGGTGAGGCACAGAAAGGGTATGTCAAGTTGAAGACTTCAGGCAGTTATTATCATATAGATTGGTCTTAAAGTTCCATAAAAAATTTTGGCAAGGAAGGATGCAATTTCCACCAGGAAGACAGAGTGATATGAAAGAACTAAATTATCTAGAAGATTCAGTTATATTACTACAGTTCTATTGCTAAATCTACCAAACAGAATTTGAAGGGATTTTTTTAATGCCAGGGCTGTGATGAAGTACTTGGTAAATTAAATGTTATTAAATGTCAAGTGCATTATTTTCATCCAACTTCATCTGTAAGATATTTTAATGAGTTATGCATATGCTAGATATATGAAAAACTTGTAGGGAGCATTCACACCGAAAGCAATGCTCTGGTAAACACATTTGATCAATTTTTATAACTGAAAGGACTCAGCTAGATCACTAATGCTTCGAACCAAAGAAGCATATTTCATCTACAGAACTCTGCTTTTTTTTTTTAACATTGGCGCTAATCCTCAGAACATACCTGTCACTGCAGGGAGGTCTAGGACTGGGTGATCTTATCAAAACAAGGAAAAAACTCTTGAGACATGGGGCCTAGAATCAGAGACTTAAATCTCAGAAAAGCCCAAAATCCCAGCAGTAGCTATAAAGTTTTAACACACTCAAGCCTTTTAAGTCGAAGAAATCCCAGAGCACACCTGAACTTAGCTTTGAGAGGAAAGAAACTGTGCACCTCACAGGGGTGTAATATAAATTCACATACGTGAGCTTTTGCCCTTCTATTAAATCAAACCAAGAAACATGGATTACAACAGTCCCAAGAGAGGTCAGGAAGTATGAATTGGTAAGGGACTTAATCTATATCTATACACATGAGTTTTTTTAATTAGGACTTTGTCTTTCACATTAGCAATTTATTTTAAAAACTAACTTAATCTCCATTAGGTGTAGGAATATGTGTGGCAAGTCAAATATTCAAGCTGAGAGCTCTGTAATTAACTTCCCTTTTTGGTTTGTCTACCAATCTATGGAAGAATCAGCCTATTTGAATGACAGTCATGGATGAGGAGGAAGAAAAACACACCACCCAGAAATGTGGATCAGTATATTTCCTGATTTCTCAGAAGCAACAGTTCAAGGCATTTTTGGAGGAAACTCATCTAAAACTGTGTTGCAATTAATTTTATTTCCTCTTTAGTTACAGATCAGCTGATGAGGGAAAGTCTATATGTGACCATGTGCCAAGAGCTGGAACATAGTTATGGAAAGGGCAAAAGCTCTCTCTGTTCTCGAAGAGCTAATATTAGGACATTCTGATTTCATATTTTAAACATTTGAGACAATGATTTTAAGAACCCATGGCATCATTTTTTATTTTCCAATGTGCTGATATATTCACATACTGTGATGAAGGATGTAGTTTTATTACTGGAGATATGAAGACTGGAGAATCACTTTTGATGCATTAATTCATGCATTGTTTCACTCAGCAGATATATATTGAGTAGTTACTATGTGCTGGTCAGTGTGCTAGATGCTAACAATAAAATGATTAACAAAACAGCCCTTGCCCTCAGCAGCTACAAGGGGTGACCATTGATAATGCACATACAGTGCATGCATGCAAGATCAATCACTCAGTCATGTCCGAGTCTTTGCAACCCTTGCAAAGTCCAGCAGTCTCCTCAGCCCACAGGATTCTCCAGGCAAGAATACTCGAGTGGGTTGCCATGCCCTCCTCCAGGGGATCTTCCCAACCCAGGGATTGAACCCATGTCCCCTGTGTCTCCTGCATTGCAGGCAGATTCTTTACTGCACAGGGAAGCCCTGCATATACAGCAAAAGGTATTTATTAAGCTCTTAATATGTGCCAGAAGTGAAAAAGTGAAGCAAAATCTCTCAGTAGTATCTGACTCTTTGCAACCCCATGGACTGTAGTCTACCAGGCTCCTCCGTCCATGGATTTTTCCAGGCAAGAGTACTGGAGTGGGTTGCCATTTCTTCTCCAGGGGATCTTCCCGACCCAGGGATAGCACCCAGGTCTCCTAAATTGCAGGCAGACGCTTTACCGTCTGAGCCAAATGTGCCAGGCATTATGTTAAATCAGGAGAACATCAGTTAGAATACTGTTCAAACAGAGTTCACATCTGAGTGGAGAGACAGAAAAATAAGCAAGCAATAAAGTTGATGAGATAAAGAGCAATTCAGGAGGTTAAGTGGGAAATGGGAGGCACTGAAAATATTTAAACAAAGGATTAAAGTGATCCAATGTATATTTTAAGAAGGTTGATTGATACACACAGAAAAAAAAAGAAGGCAGCTGGGATGTAGCAAACCTGCTATTCTTCTATTGCCTGAGTCCAGACAAAAAATGTCAGTGGAGAGGAGCAGCCAATAGCATAGTGATTCCCTGTGAACGGAAGAGAAACTGGGAAAAGCACAAGAGCCCACAGATTACAACAGTACCAACACTAAGAACGCAATAACAGCAAAACCAATTTCATGGTGTTTGCTGTGTACCTGTCAATTTGATTGGTACATGTCAGAAATTAACTCTTCTAATTCTTAGAGGAGATATTAGTATATCTATTTTTACATACAATGAAACTGAGGCTTAAAGGTTAATCAACTTCAAGATCACATAGCTAGTAGGTGGTGGAGGAAGAATTTGAACTCAAGTTCCTGACTCTAACTCAGAATGTTTAACTCTTAAAGGAACAATTAGACTAGCAAGAATGTTTATCGTTCAGTGGTCTGAATCAATAGTCTTACATTATGTGCAGTTATATAGTTAATTATTATAAAACTTTAATAATTAATGTAGTATATGCTATATAATTATCATTTACCAACACAAGTTATATAAGTACAATATTACTATTGTTAGCCAAAGTGTTCACTCCAATTTTCCTTTGCTTATCTCTTCTCTTCTTCAGTGTTAAGAGTTCCCCAAGGCTCTGTCCTAAGTCCACTTATTTTCTTTTCCTTCTCTGTCTCCCTAGCTGACCTTTATCATCTTCAGATATTCAAAGATTATTTTTTGCCAGAGACCAGCAATCAATAAAATAGACTAGAATTCATATATCCAAATATGTCTTCTGGGTATCTTACTTGGTATTTCACAAAGCATATGAAAAATAGCATGTCCAGAAGCTAACCCAATATAAAATCTGCTTGAATTCCTATCACCACATCTCAGTAAATGACCCTTCCATCACCCAGTTTTTTATGCTATCGGCCTGGAAACTGTTATTGATTCCTTCCTCTTCCTCATTTGCAGTACATGGTCCATCACCAAGTTTGGTCCAGTCTCCCTATAAATATATTTATGATTGATCCATTTATCATTTTTCTTCATCCCCTCTTCCATCACCATTATCAATTAGTTGTATCATTGCAATAACCTCATAATCAACTTATTATCTGTTCTTGCCATCTTAAATCCAATTGCCATGCTCAGCAGAAAACATCTTTATAAAACATAAATTGCTTCTTACAATCCCTTTACTTGAAATCACTCAAGTCTTCTCCTAGCTAACAAAGGAGGTTCTAACTCCTTACCATCATGTATGACTCCCTGCATGATGTGGCTTTTGCCTACTTCTCTAGCCCCATCTGTTGCCACTGTCACGCTGGTACAAATAATACAGCCATATCAGCCCTCATACGCTACCTCAACCAAGAGAAAGTCTTCCCACAGCATTTCACTCTGCCTGGAATGCTCTTCCCACATTGCCCCCCATGCTAGGCCAAGCACATCATCAAGATCTCATCCGAGATTTTTGTTCTTTCAGTCCTTCCCAGATTCCTTGATCTAAATTTCCATGTTATCCTCTTGTAACACTGAACATATTTTTGAATTACATATTTATTTTGCACTCATATAATTTTTATCTTCCCCAATAGACTCTATGTCCAGTAGTAAAACTTACTGGAAAATTAAAGCAACTCAATTTTTAATATAAATTTATTTATTTTAATTGGAGGCTAATTACTTTATAGTATTGTATTGGTTTTGCCATACATCAACATTAATCCGCCACGGGTGTACACATGTTCCCCATCCTGAACCCCTCTCCCACCTCCCACCCACACCATCCCACTGGGTCATCCCAGTGCACCAGCCCCAAGCATCCTGTATCATGTATCAAACCTGGACTGGCAATGCGTTCCACATATGATATTATACATGTTTCAATGCCATTCTCCCAAATCATCCCACCCTCGCCCTCTCCCACAGAGTCCAAAAAACTTTTCTATACATCTATGTCTCTTTTGCTGTCTCGCATACAAGGCTATCATTACCATCTTTCTAAATTCCATATATATGCATTAGTATACTGTGTTGGTGTTTTTCTTTCTGGCTTACTTCACTCTGTATAATCGGCTCGTTTCATCCACCTCATTAGAACTGATTCAAATGTATTCTTTTTAATGGCTGAGTAATACTCCATAGTGTATATGTACCACAGCTTTCTTATCCATTCGTCTGCTGATGGACATCTAGGTTGCTTCCATGTCCTGGCTCTTATAAACAGTGCTGCAATGAACATTGGGGTACACATGTCTCTTTCAATTCTGGTTTCCTCGGTATGTATGCCCAGCAGTGGGATTGTTGGGTCATAAGGCAGTTCTATTTCCAGTTTTTTAAGGAATCTCCACACTGTTCTCCATAGTGGCTGTACTAGTTTGCATTCCCACCAACAGTGTAAGAGGGTTCCCTTTTCTCCACACCCTTTCCAGCATTTATTGCTTGTAGACTTTTGGATTGCAGCCATTCTGACGCATGAAATTGTACCTCATTGTGGTTTAAAGCAACCCAATTTAAACAGGACTACTATAATGGCTCATATACTTCAGGGGCAAAGGTTTAGGTCACTCATTCTGTGATTTAAAAAAACCAAACAGCTGATATGCTTAGTCAATAGGTTGCAACATATTACTCTTTAACCAGAATCAGTAAGATCCAGTCAATGTAATGACAAGCTTTTTTGTCAGTTACTGACAACCTCATGCCAGTTGATTGGCATGATGATACCAAGGTAGCTAAGGGAAACTCTGATTCCAGGCCAGCAGATCAACATTGTGTTCCCTGTGGGAACCATTTCTCTCTTGGGAACTAAGACCTCTCAACAAATAGAGGCCAAATACATGGAGGTAGGAAGATGAATTTGCCAGTGATGTTTTTCCATGCATATGTACACAGAGATCTAGGCAAAACATTTTATAAACATTTGTATATGATTTTGCTAATTCTTTTTTCATATAAGACTCCACTGTAGACATATTTCTCTGTTAATAAATAAGATCTAGCTCCAAAAAAAGGTTATGGTTCTATTCCCCCATAAGGGCATACACCAATTTTGTCTCAAATTCAGAAAAATTATTTTAGTATAAACTACATAATCTTTTTCCTCTTCTCCAGTAAATCAGCTGTATTATCTTACTGGTTCCTTTATTAAAAAGATAAATAAGCTCTTGACATGTATTCATTTTTAAGAAAAAAAGACATTGCCATGTGAGGTATATGGAGTAATATTTGAATGGAGTCACTCTCACTTTCACATCTTGATTCCCACTCCATGTGTTCTGGCCCTGGGGAAAACAGCACTACATACCAGTCACTGGTTCAAAGAATATTTCCTGTCTGCATGTGTTATAATAACAAAAACATCATAGACAAAAAAAGACAGTATTTTAGCAAGGATAAATCGCTGATCCCTCAAAGATGGAAGAATAATCAAAATAACCTGCAGCAGTGGGGCAAGCTGGTTCTCAAGAGGAACTGTGCCATATTTGGGACTTAACAGTGGCTTCTACCATTGACATACTATACAAGTGGCAAGACCAGCCCCAGTGGCAGGGGGTGGGGGGAACTCTTCTGAACATGCAGAATTCCTTTTTATGCCCTCATGAGCACTTTATTAATAATCCCATCAAGCAAGCATTTGCATGCTAGGGAAAGAAACACAGGTCATTTCATCCACCTGATTACCAAAAGCCACCTCTGTAGTAGGTGTGATTTGGTAAGCATTCATGTGGGTCACAAATATCCTCATTCTGTGTCCATTTCAAAGTTCCAATCACAATCTCTTCCCCATGCCTCCTTATCACAGATTTCCCAATTGTGTTGTTTTCAGGTCCTTGACCATTTGGATAAACTTTTAGTTATTTCCCTTGATTCCATGTAGTTTTTTTTTTCTATCCATATCTTATTTCTAGACAAATCAGACAAGATATATGCTTGATATTCTGTCCACTGGAATGATTCTGTTTCCCATTGTCCTTCCTAACCACTCCTATGTTAGACTGTAATGCTACAGCATCAAACTCTGGCTGGTGCCTATGTATTATACAGAATCTGAATTTCAAAGTCAAATCTGAATTTTTTCTTCCTAAATCAGATAATAATAGGTATTCTCCATGAGGCATAAATGTAGGTTGAGTGAAAGATGTCAAGGCAGCAGGAGTAAGCTCTATGAAGAGTTTAAGCACTTGCTCTTGAAACTCATGTGTCTTTCAGGCTGCTAGAGACTATCATCACACAAATGAATTTTTGCATCATGAGAGAAATTGTTGCACATTCTATTATTGCTTAGTGATTCAGTAACACCAAGTTCATAGCATGCAGCTTAGGTCTCATGTCATTTGTTATTCCATGGGGAAAGGCCCAATATCAAATTTTGTCTTTAAAAGAGAATAATTATTGAAAGGTATAGCTTTGCTTCCAAATCTTAAAGATCTGTGATGCGGTTCTCCTGGAGATTGGAGACCGCCTGCAATACAACAGACCAGGGTTCAATCCCTGGGTCGGGAGAAGCCCCTGGAAAAGGAAATAGCAACCCACTCCCATACTATTGCCTGGGAAATCCCCTGGACAGAAGAGCCTGGCAGGCTGTAGTCCATGGGGTCGCAAGAGTTGGGCATGATTTAGCGACTAAAGTACAATCACATGGTCAATGGAATTGTTTTTTTTTTTTTAAGGATTTTTTTGGGAGGGTGACTGTTTACTGCTAGTGTATGGAAATACAACTGATTTCCATGTGTTGGTCATGTGTCCTGGAACTTTGCTGAACTTGTTTTAGTTCTAATAGTATTTTTGAGGATTCTTTAGGGTGTTTCTAAATATAGGATGATATTATCTGTTAATGCATGTTTACTCATTCTGTCCAATTTGATTGCCTTTCATTTATTTTTCTTGATTGATTGCTCTTGCTAGAACTTCCAGTACAATACTGAATTGCAGTGGTAAAAGTGGTCATCCTTACCTTATAACTTTCAGTATACAGGTCTTATGCATATTTTGTTCCAGATATCCTTAGGTATTTCATATTTTGATGCTGTTGTAGATGATATTTTTAATTCCCATTTCTAATTTTTGTCACAAATATATAAAAAGTACAACTGAATTTTACATATTGGTCTTATATCCTAAGGCCTTGCTATATTCACTCTAGTGGTTTTTCTATGCCTATTTGAAAAATTTACTAATTTGCTATCATGTCATTTATGAATATAGAGTTTCACTTGTTCTTTTCCAATCTATATGATTTCGATTACTTTTTCTCACTTAAATACACTAGATCCTTTAGTATAATGTTATATAAAAGTGATAGTAAGAGTAAACATCCTTGACATGTTCCTGTTTATCAGTGGGAAAGCATTCAGTCTTAATTATTAAGTAGTATGTAAGCTGTAGGTTTTCATAGGTTTCCTTTATCCATTTGAGGAAATCCCCGCTAGTTCCTAAGTTGATGGTGGTTGAGGTATATCAAAGTATTTCCCCTGAATATTTCAAGGTGATCATAAGTGTTTTCTCCTTTACTTTCTTAATATTATGAGTTGCATTGACTGATATTTTTAAACTTGTATTCCTGGGATAAACTCCATTTGATCATAATTTATTATCACTTCTCTATAGCATTTGAATTTGACATGCTATTATTTGGGGGGCATTTTTCAACCAGTCCATTCTGAAGGAGATCAGCCCTGGGATTTCTTTGGAAGGAATGATGCTAAAGCTGAAGCTCCAGTACTTTGGCCACCTCATACGAAGAGTTGACTCATTGGAAAAGACTCTGATGCTGGGGGGGATTGAGGGCAGGAGGAGAAGGGGACGACAGAGGGTGAGAAGGCTGGATGGCATCACTGACTCAATGGACGTGAGTCTGAGTGAACTCCGGGAGATGGTGATGGACAGGGAGGCCTGGCATGCTGTGATTCATGGGGTCGCAAAGAGTTGGACATGACTGTGCGACTGAACTGAACTGAACTAAAGATGATTTTGATCCTTAATTTTATTTTCTTGTAGCATATATATTTAGTTGTACTACATTAATATTGGTATCATAAAGAAGAGTTGTCTTCTATTTTATGAAAGAATTAGTGTAAGATTTGTTTTATGTCTTCTCCAGATGTTTGATAAAATTTCTTTTCAATCCATCTAAGTCTTCAGTTTTCTTTGAGAAAAGTATTTTAACTATACAGCGTGTCTCATGATGTATTCTGCATAGAAGTTAAATAAGCAGGGTGACAATATGACCCTGCAATTCCACTCCTGGGCATATATCCAGAGAAAAACATGGCCTGAAAAGATACATGCACCCCGATGTTTACTGCAGCACTGTTTACAATAGCCAAGACATGGAAACAACCTAAATGTTCACTGACAGAGGAATGCATAAAGAAGATGTGGTACTGTGGTCCACATGCACAATGGAATATTACTCAGCCATTAAAAAGAATGAAATCAGGCCATTTCCAACAACATAGGCAGACCTAGAGAGTGTCATACTGAGTGAAGTAAGTCAGACAGAGAAGGAGAAATATCATATGATATCCCTTATGTCTGGAATCTAAAAAGAAATGATACAAATGAACTTACAAAACAGAAAGAGACAAAGAAAGAGATAGTTAAAGACTTTGGGAAGGTCATGTGTCTTGTCATTTAATACAATTATAGGCTGATGACTTATAAATTTATAACTTTAGCTCCAGTTTCTCCCCTAAGGTCATGTACACACAGATATATTCAAAATGGATAACCAACAAAAGCCTATTGTATAGCACATGGAATTCTGCTCAACGTTATGTGCCATCATGGATGGGAGGGGATTTGGAAGAAAATGGATACATGTCTGAGTTCCCTTGGTTGTTCACTTGAAACTATCGCAGCATTGTTATCAGCTAACCCCAACACAAACTGTTTTTGGTGTTCAGTTCAGCTCAGTTCAGTCGCTCAGTCGTGTCCGACTCTTTGTGACCCCATGAATCGCAGCACACCAGGCCTCCCTGTCCATCACCAACTCCCGGAGTTCACTCAGACTCATGTCCATCGAGTTGGTGATGCCATGCAGCCATCTCATCCTCGGTCATCCCCTTCTCCTCCTGACCCCAGTCCCTCTCAGCATCAGAGTCTTTTCCAATGAGTCAACTCTTCGCATGAGATGGCCAAAGTACTGGAGTTTCAGCTTGAGCATCATTCCTTCCAAAGAAATCCCAGGGCTGATCTCCTTCAGAATGGACTGGTTGGATCTCCTTGCAGTCCAAGGGACTCTCAACGGTCTTCTCCAACACCACAGTTCAAAAGCATCAATTCTTCAGTGCTCAACTTTGTTCACAGTCCAACTCTCACATCCATACATGACCACAGGAAAAACCATAGCATTGACTAGACAGACTTTGTTGGCAAAGTAATGTCTCTGATTTTCAATATGCTATCTAGGTTGGTCATAACTTTTGTTCCTAGGAGTAAGCATCTTTTAATTTCATGGCTGCAGTCACCATACAAAAATAAAAATAAAATTTAAAAAGAATTGTACATCTTCCAGATGAATATTTTATCATTATGAAATAATCCTCTTTATCTCTATAAATATCCGTACTCCTGAAGTGTCTTTTTCCTTAAAGTAATATAAGTATGTAGTCCTGCTATCTACCTTTAGCGGTTATATGACATACCTTTTTCTATTCTTTTAAGCTACTTGATTCTTGCTTTCCCCACACTCCCCATTCTGACAATCACTGCTTTTTCACTGAATGGTTAAACTAGTTCATATAATTATCATTTTAGTTGGATTTAAATCTGTCATCATGATATATATATATATATATATTTTTTTTATCCCATGTTATTTTTTGGGTTTCTATTCCCCTGCTCTTTTCCTTCAATTTTTTTTTTTTGGATTGAGTAGTTGTTTTTTTAAGTTTTCATCTATTTCATTTGCCAAGTATCAATCTCTCTTCTTTTACAGTGATGTGTCTATATTTAACTAATCCATCTTTAATATATCACACTCTACCTTCATAATATCACACTGTCATACATAAGATTCACCCTTCTCTGTCATTTTTCAACTATTTTAGTTGTACTTTATTTCCAAATACTTTCCAAGTGTCATAGTACAATTATTATGTTTTTATTGAGGAATAAATTATCCTTTAAAAAATCAGAAAACAAGGGAAAACACTTCTCTATCTTATAAAGGAACTTCTTTGGCTTTTCTTGCGTTGCTGGTCTGCTATAACAAAATTTCTCAGCTTATTTCTCTGAAAATGTCTTTAATTCTCTTGAAAATGGCTCTAATCTCCACTTTGAAGAGTAGTGTGTGACAGCAAATTCTATACTTCGGGGGTATTTTTTCTTTCAGTAGTTGAAAGATATCATTCCATAGCTTTCTGACATGTATGCTAACAAGAAATGACAGGTCACTCCTCTCTTCCTTCCGTTTCATATGATAGTTCCTTTTTTTGCTAGGTGCTTACAAGATTTATTTTTTATCAAATTTTTCAGAAATTTGATTGTGCTGTGTCATATTGGGTAGTTTTTCTTTTCTCTTCTTTTAAAAAGGCTGCTTTGTGTTCATTGAGTTTCTTGGGTATGTAGATTTACAGTTTCATCAAATATAGAAAAAATTTTCTTATTATTTAAAAGTATTTTTCTTCTCCATTTCTGAAATCCAGTTACAGTATATTATACTGCCTTATGTTGTCTCACATGCCACAAGGCTCTATTAATTTATTGCAGTTTTATATTTTTATGTTTCCGTTTGGATTATTTTGTTTCTATTATGTCTTCAAACTCACTGCTTTTTATTTCTTCAGTATCTAATATCCTTTTAAGTCCAACTGGGAATCTTTAGAATTTCTGATAATGTATTTTTTGCCTTAGAATTTCTATTTTCTTATTTTATATGTATTTCTCTCATAACTATTGATATGTTTATTTTTTCCTTAAATCCTTGAACATATTTTAAATTGTCTTAATTTTTTAATTTTTTGACATCCTGTGTAGAAATAATATATACAACTTCATGATTTTGAAGATAAGTATAACCCATAGATCAATCACCACAATCTGTGCTATTGCACCTCTAAAAGTTTCCTCCTGCCTTCTTATTTATTCATATTATCATTGTTGCTGTCATTATTTTGTGATAACACTTAACATAAGATCTACCCTTTTAGCAAATTGTTAAGCAATACACTGTTGTTAACAATAGGCACTAACTATGCTGTGTAATAGATCTCTAAGACTTTCTCATCTTGCAGAACAAAACTTGTATGTTTTGACTAATACTTCTCACTTCTCTCCAAAGATCCTGGCAAATACCATTTTACCATTTGCTTCCATGTGTTTGACTATTTTAGCCTTCACATATAGGTAAGATCATGTATTTTTCTTTCTGTGTCTGCCTTATTTCACTTAGCTTAATGCCCTCCAGTTTCATCTGTGCTTTTGCAAGCAGTAGGATTTCCTTCTTTTCAAAGAATGAATAAAATTCCATTGTACATGTGTACGTTTCTTTACCCATTTATCTTTCGGTGAACATTTAGGTTTTCCCGTATATTGGCTATTGTAATACTGCAATGAACATAGGAGTGCGGGTATCTTTTTGAAGTCCGCATTTCGTTTCCTTTGGACATACACACAGCAGTGGAATTGCTGAGTCATATGATGGTTCTAGATTTAATTTCTTTGAAGAACCTCCATTGTTTTCCATAATGGCTGTACTAATTTACATTCCTGCTAAAGTGTACAAGAGTGCCCTTTTCTCTACATCCTTGCCAACACTTGTTATTTTTTTGTCTTTTTGATAATCTTTCTAATAGGTGTGAGGTGACGTATCACTGGTTTTGATTTGCCTTTCCCTGATGATTCCTGATATTGAGCACATTTATAATGTACCTGTTGACCATCTGCATGTCTTGGAGAAATGTCTATGCAGATTTTTCACCCATTTATTTTTTTATGGCGTGGGTAAATTGAGAAGAGGAGAATGGGAGGGTTCAGTGTGGCTACAAAGATCCCTGCAACTGTTTAGGGGCTGCATATCTACAGGGTAAACACAAGTAGTTTATAATTGTCAATTTGTTGCACAAATAACCTAATAGCAGCATGAATAAAAATAAAATTTTCAATATAGTCTCTCCTCTTTCATTTCTCACTCCATAAACTATTCTAGACCCCGTGTGAACGCTGGTAATTATTCAGCTTAGAGATGCCCAGTAGTTTTTCAGTGCCCAGCACAAGTAGTCTCACTCATGTATACATAAAAGTTTAGTATTTGAGCAAAGACTCAAGAAAACCCTTGTAGAGAAATCCAGAGCACCTTCTGTACCTAGCTCCCGCCTCTCTGTAACAATGACTCACAAATTCCAGCTGTATCAACCTACTTAATTCCAATCTCTGTCCTTTCAACCCTTTAAAACTGCTATATTCTGCTTGGGTTTCCTCTCCCTACAACATGGTTCACTCTTTGTCTCCAAGAAGGAAGGCAGAGCAATCAAAGCTCATCTTGTCTGTTTCTCTTCTCCTGCAATCCTAGCTTGTAGTTTGTTTTCTGGAACAACTTCTCAGTGTTCAGTTAGAAAAATAGATATAATTTAGGTGTTTCAAATAGTAATGGATTCAATACAGGAAAATATATGACTATTAAACAATTGGGAATTTTGAAAGAACAATGTCCAGGAAGGACACCACTATATTTAAGTTCTGTTATTAACTTTGAGAAAGGTAGGAGGTTGCAGAACTACAGAAAACTGCAGACAATAAATTTATGCACCTCTACCACAAACATAGGTGACTTCAGAATAAAGTCTGAAGATCACTGCAAATTTCATGTCTACCAAAACCCATGCATCTTCTCCCACCACCAGAGGGAAAAAATGTAGTATCTTTTTCTCATCTACTTTCTATATAGTTCAGGAATATGTCTCAATGGAGCATAGAAAGGAGAGCATAGAAAGAATGTAGAGTTTTCAATAATCAACACAAATGAACCCTTGATTTGAAGCCTGTTCACATCCTTGATCTGTCACAGTTCCCTGCATGACCAAGGCAAGTCACATAACCTCCAGTGTCAGGGATCCAGCTGCAAGACCACCTTCAAGCTCAATAAATTCCTGAAGGACTTCCAGCACTCAGAAAAGCTGTTATGTTCATATATATTTATCACAGGGAAAAAGAACATACTAGAATCATCAAAGGCTGAATGTATATAGGGAGGAGTCCCAGAGAAATCAAGTATAAACATCCATTTGCCCTCCCCTCAATGAAGTCACACAGACAGTGCTTCAGACAGCGCTTCATTCTCCCAGCAACAAATGTGTGGCAAGGCATGTGAAGTGTTGCCAACCAGGGAAACTCACTCAAATCTTGGTATCCAGAGATTTCATTGGATATTGGACAGAAAGGACAACACAACATCTGTGTGACTGACCTCAAACTCTCAGACTACTGCTTCCCAGAGTTCAAATTGCTAGAATGGCTTAAATCTTCAGGCAAACAAAAATAGTTTTTCACTAAAAATCAAAGTGTTGGTGTAAACTCTCTGATGTGCTGTAGGGCCCTCAAACCTAGAAAGACATTCATAGAAGGCTGGTTTCCTAAGGTCATCTCACATGAGCCAACAGACTTAGTAAATGCACAGCAGCCCAGACCTGCTGATTAGCCCTTTTCTGCACACTTCCCTGAGTTTAGGTTTCACCATCTATAGAGTGAGGCTTATTCATGATTATATATACAGAAAGTGCCTGGCATGTAACTGATAAGGAATATGTATACATATATAGTATCCCCCTAAAAGAAAAAGGACGTTAGCCTTTGCAGTATCAAAATATCTGATGGACTTCCCTGGTGATCCAGTAGTTAAGACTGTCTGCCAAGGCAGAGAATACAGGTTTGATCCCTAGTCTAGGAAGATTCCACATGCTGTGGGGCAACTAAGCTCTACAACTATTGATCCTGCCTGTCTAGAACCTGAGCTCTGCAGCAAGAGAAGCCACTGCAATGAGATGCCCACGTACCACAGCAAAGAGTAGCCCCTGCCTGTCTCAACTAGAAAAAGCCTGTGGACAGCAACAAAGACCCAGTTCAGTCAAAAAAAATGTTTCTAAATCTGCATGGTTTTACATATTAAATAAGCAGATAATTAATTTTTTCATACAATCCTGTTTCTTCAAAGGTTTGATCCCTAGTCTAGGAAGATTCCACATGCTGTGGGGCAACTAAGCTCTACAACTATTGATCCTGCCTGTCTAGAACCTGAGCTCTGCAGCAAGAGAAGCCACTGCAATGAGATGCCCACGTACCACAGCAAAGAGTAGCCCCTGCCTGTCTCAACTAGAAAAAGCCTGTGGACAGCAACAAAGACCCAGTTCAGTCAAAAAAAATGTTTCTAAATCTGCATGGTTTTACATATTAAATAAGCAGATAATTAATTTTTTCATACAATCCTGTTTCTTCAGGGTGGTGATCCAGAAGTATTGGTACCTAAAAAAAATCATCTACAGTATGCCATTTATACTCATTATATACGTAGACTTTTACTTTTAGGGTAGCTTCACATCATGTGTAGGCTGTGCTCTTTAACAGTACCCAGCTGAAGCGCCAAGTCAGAAACTAAAAAGCAGCCCAGTTTTTGCTTGCCAACCTGTACACCCAAGCTTTACCTAGGAACATGTTTTTAAAATTTTCACACATAGGCCTCTTAGACCATTCTAAATATGTACCATAAGAACTCTAATTACCATTTTATCGAATATAAGATGTATAACTCACCAAATGAAATGATGCTTTGAAACCCTTTGATTTAGAATAAGAATAAACAGTTGATATTCTTCCAGAAAAAAAGTACACCATGAAAATATTCTACACGCACCACACCACTTCCAAAAGCTACAAAGAGGAGATGTTGCTCAGATCCTCTGCTGTTTATTTTAGCATTAAAGCTATTAGCTCTGGTTATTAGATTCTCACAGGAGATGGGAGGGATTACCACTAATCGTAGGCAGTATAAATTATCATGTATGCTGATGACATTTTAATGTTCATGACAAATGCAGACAAATCTTGGTAGGCTTTGTTGGATTTACTGGATTAATTTATGTAATTGTCAGAATATAAATTAACTGTGAAAATCTGGTCTGACACCAGTGAATGACTTGTGCTTAAAACAATTGATCACTTACTTGCCTCTCCCTCAGAAACTACTGAGGATACAATAAAATGTTAAGGACTCCCATAATCTTAGCAAAATCATAAATATTGAAAATAAAACCAGGCATAGGTTTACCAACATCAATTTACTGACAGATATTTGCTAGCATTTTGGGTCATTTTCTCCTTATATTCTCCTTTCTTTTCCTCTCTCATGCAGGCATTAGTCTAAGCTTTTCTTACCTGAATACTATCTATCTTCTCAAAATATCTGTCTTTGTAGGGCAGGTCATGAGCAATGGAGTGGCAATTTTTATAAGCTTCTCCATATCAAGCATAAGGTTAGAGTGCATAAAGGGGAAAAAAGGATGAAAGTAAGGAGACATATTTCAGTCAGCAGAGAACTTTTCTCTCAGTTTCCTTGGTTTCTAAACCAAATGACCTGGAAACTGAAACTGATGATTTGTTTCAGTTTTCTTCTCTCCAACTCTTCCCAACCCAGCCCACTCTCCAGTAATATTCAGTCCCACAGAGTGAGATTCCACAAAAAAAGAAAACTGTCAATAAGTATTCAATTCTTTTTTTTTTAATATAAATTTATTTATCTTAACTGGAGGTTAATTACTTTACAATATTGTATTGGTTTTGCCATACATCATCATGAATCCGCCACAGGTATACACGTGTTCCCTATATATATATATGTACATAATTTAATTTATTTATTTATTTGGGGCTGTACTGGGCCTTTGTTGCTGCACAGGCTTTTCTCCAGTTGCCATAAGCAGGGGCTACTCTCTAGTTGCAGTGAATGGGCTTCTCATTGCAGTGGCTTCTCTCATTGCAGAGCACAGGCTCCAGGGCACTGGCTCAACGGCTGGAGCACTCGAGCTTAGTTGCTCTGCGGCATGTGGGATCCTCCCGGATCAGGGATCGAATCTGTGTCTCCTGCACTGGCAGGCAGATTCTTTAACAGTGAGCCACCAGGGAGCCCAATTCCTTTATTTTAAAATCCTATTTGAGCAGTATGACTGATACTATTGAGTCAATCATGATCTTCTCTTGATTTGACGCAGAATCAATCTAACTTGGTGCAGTCTTCCCCAGAATTCACCAAAGCAAGGGATTTCTAAATGGTCAATAATGCATAATTAACTGCAGTTCATGGAGTCTCAAATAGTCAGATATGACTGAGCAACTGAACTGAACTGAGTTGAATAAGGCATAAACTGAGAATTCTGGGAATTTATGGTTTCCTGATATAGACAATGGCTCTCTCAGCTTCTTGCTGCCTTCTTCCAGTCTGGGACACAGACAGGATTCTGGAATTATAGCAGTGAACTTGCAAACAAAATTTCTGCCCTTCTACATACTAAGAATGGCAGAGCCTGTTCAAACTCTGTATGTAATGTTGTTTTTCAGTCACTAAGTCGTGTTTGACTCCGGGACCACAAGGACTGCAGCATGCCAGGCTTCCCTGTCCTTCACTATCTCCTAGAGTCTGCTAAAACTCATGTCCAATGAGTCAATGATGCCATCCAACCATCTTGTTGTCCCCTTCTACTCCTACCTTCAATCTTTCCCAGCATCAGGGTCTTTTCCAATGAGGTGGCTCATTGTATCAGGTGGCCAAAGTATTGGAGCTTCACCTTCAGCATCAGTCCTTCCAATGAATATTCAGGACTGATTTCCTTTAGGATTATCTGGTTTGATCTCCTTGCAGTCCAACGGACTCTCAAGAGTCTTATCCAGAACCACAGTTCGAAAGCATCGATTCTTCAGCGCTCGGTCTTCCTTATGGTCCAACTCTGACATCAGGGTTTTCTATTATTTTCAGCCAAACATCCTCTTTGTAACTGATGGGAACAACATCTCTGTTTATAAGTTTTACACAGAAAAGATATTACACTCAGCATCTTTAATATAGCAGTGAAGTAGTCCATTTCCTCGACAGCACTATGTCTCCATAATTGATATCTGGTTTGATCTCCTTGCAGTCCAACGGACTCTCAAGAGTCTTATCCAGAACCACAGTTCGAAAGCATCGATTCTTCAGCGCTCGGTCTTCCTTATGGTCCAACTCTGACATCAGGGTTTTCTATTATTTTCAGCCAAACATCCTCTTTGTAACTGATGGGAACAACATCTCTGTTTATAAGTTTTACACAGAAAAGATATTACACTCAGCATCTTTAATATAGCAGTGAAGTAGTCCATTTCCTCGACAGCACTATGTCTCCATAATTGTCAGGCAAATTAAAATGTAGTTAATTGTTATATAATGTTCCTAATATAGTGCCATTTGATGTTTATGGTAAAAACAAGCCATCAAGATGATGGAGTGTAAACACAAAAAGATCCCTAGAAAAGAGAGCATCGTTATCATTAAGCTGTGCCTCATCAGAAAAGGGCTGTTGCTGGTTCAGTCATAGCTTATGGTGAGTGCTGTAATGGCAAGGCAAGAGGAGAGGACTGGCAGATTAATTGACTGGCTTTTAAATCCACTTCAGTAAGTCTCCAAATATGGCTTTTATTAATACCAACTGCAAGCTCAGTGCTATCTCAAAGCAAGCACTGCTGTAGAATGTAGAATCACAGCACACACAAGAAATTTTGACAAGCACTAGAAAACATTCTGTGGTAGAAAAGAAAATATTTGTCTAAGTTCTCACACAGAAGAGCAACATTTCCATATCTTATTTACTTCTTCTCAAGAGGGTAGATGATTTTTACACTGAGTGAGAAAAGGGAGTACTAAACACAGTCATCATGACACTCTTCTGCTTCTCACCAATCAATACTTGTTTGAAATTTCCCCACAATCACACTGCATGTGAATTAGGCAATGCCAAAATTGCTGCACCCTGGCAGAATTGTCAGTGTCTGATGACTGTGATCCAAGCTCCAATGTTTGCATTACCCTTTCACCTAGTGGACAGCCGTTGCTCACAGGACACAGTGGAGCTGGCAACTGTCTGCACACTGTATCGGCACAGTCGACAACACTTGCTACACACCCATCTGTCTTATGCGAGGCAAAATGCTTCAATTACGATGACATTATAAAAGGAACCACTGATAACTGGGAGAGTTATCAAGGGTATCCATCCAAACCAAAATAAACATCATATTGTTAATTGTGGTTGACATGTAATTTGCAAAAACACTTTAAGCTATTTGTATTACTAACAGCCATCTGAGGTCTTATTTTATCTCCTTAAATCTGCAGCAGTTTTCTGAATGAATTTTTATGAACACATTTAAGAAAACAATTAGAAGTGCAAATAAAGAATTCCCTAAAGGCCCACTTATCTTCTGTGATCAGAGCCCTGGTAAACAAGCCCTTTGAATAGCTCAGCCACTTTCCCCCATTTCTTCCTCACCATGATGATAAACCAGTCTAGTAAAGAAGAAGTGAAACTGACATGTGAATTATCTCCTTTGAGAGACATCATGTAACATTAAAAATTAATCTCTTTACCTTTTGATGTTCCCAAAACTTTTCTCTCTGTTTAGGCTGCAAGAGTTCTCTTCTAAGCTAGAAGTAACAAGATTTTCAGGAAGACACTATGATCCTTTTCCTCTACAAGAAAACTATGTTTAAGGATTCATCACCATTCAGGTCCTCCTTACATTATTATAAAGTACTTGAAGTATATGTCTACATGGTATTTATGTATATTCAAAAAACTATTGTTAGTGTTCCCAAAAAGCAAGATTTGTTCATAAATATGTTCAATAAAAGTAGAAAAATAGGAGTTGACTATATGGCACCATGAATCAAGGCAGATTGGAAGTGGTCAACCAGGAGATGGCAAGAATGAATCCTGACATTTTAGGCATCAGTGATCCAAAATCACTGCAGATGGTGATTGTAGCCATGAAATTAAAAGACGCTTACTCCTTGGAAGAGAAGCTATGATCGACATAGGCAGCATATAAAAAGCAGAGACATTATTTTGCAACAAATGTCCATCTAGTCAAGGCTATGGTTTTTCCAGTAGTCATGTATGGATGTGAGAGTTGGACTATAAAGAGGGCTGAGCACAGAAGAATTGATGCTTTTGAACTGTGGTGTTGGAGAAGACTCTTGAGAGTCCCTTGGACTGCAAGGAGATCCAATCAGTCCATCCTAAAGCAAATCAGTCCTGGGTGTTCATTGGAAGGACTGATGTTGAAGCTGAAACTCCAATACTTTGGCCAAGTGATGTGAAGAGCTGACTCATTTGAAAAGACCCTGATGCTGGGAAAGATTGAAGGCAAGAGGAGAAGGGGATGACAGAGGATGAGATGGTTGAACGGTATCACTGACTCAATGGACATGAGTTTGGGTAGGCTCCAGGAGTTGGTGTTGGACAGGGAGGCCTGGTGTGCTGCAGCTCAGGGGGTCACAAAGAGTTGGACACGACTGAGTGACTGAACTGAACTGAACTAAAATGGATTGAAATGGGCCAATTTAATTCAAATGACCATTATATCTACTACTGTGGGCAAGGATTCCTTAGAAGAAATGGAGTGCTCCTCACAGTCAACAACAGAGTCTGAATACAGTACTTGGGTGAAATCTTAAGAATGATCTCTGTTCATTTCCAAAGCAAACCCTTCAATATCACAGTAATCCAAGTCCATGCCCCAACCACTATAGCCAAAAAAGCTGAAGTTGAACAGCTCTATGAAGACCTATAAAACCTTCTAGAATTAACACCAAAAAAGATGTCCTTTTTTTCATAGGAAACTGGAATACAAAAGTAGAAAGTCATGAGATAACTGGAGTAACAGGCAAGTTTGGCGTTGAAGTACAAAATGAAGCACAGCAAAGACTAATACAGATTTGCCAAGAGAATGCCCTGGTCATAGCAAATACCCTCTTCCAACAGCATAAGAGATGACTCTACACATGGATATCACCAGATGGTCAATGGAAATCAGATTGATTATATTTTTTGCAGCCAAAGATGGACAAGCTCTATACAATCAGCAAAAACAAGAGTGGGAGATGACTGTGGCTCAGATCATGAACTCCTATTGGAAAAGTCAGACTTAAATTGAAGAAAAACTCACAGTCAACAACAGAGTCTGAATACAGTACTTGGGTGAAATCTTAAGAATGATCTCTGTTCATTTCCAAAGCAAACCCTTCAATATCACAGTAATCCAAGTCCATGCCCCAACCACTATAGCCAAAAAAGCTGAAGTTGAACAGCTCTATGAAGACCTATAAAACCTTCTAGAATTAACACCAAAAAAGATGTCCTTTTTTTCATAGGAAACTGGAATACAAAAGTAGAAAGTCATGAGATAACTGGAGTAACAGGCAAGTTTGGCGTTGAAGTACAAAATGAAGCACAGCAAAGACTAATACAGATTTGCCAAGAGAATGCCCTGGTCATAGCAAATACCCTCTTCCAACAGCATAAGAGATGACTCTACACATGGATATCACCAGATGGTCAATGGAAATCAGATTGATTATATTTTTTGCAGCCAAAGATGGACAAGCTCTATACAATCAGCAAAAACAAGAGTGGGAGATGACTGTGGCTCAGATCATGAACTCCTATTGGAAAAGTCAGACTTAAATTGAAGAAAATAGGGGAAAGTACTAGACCATTCAGTTCAGTTCAGTCACTCAGTCATGTCCAACTCCTTGCAACCCCATGAACTGCAGCACACCAGACTTCCCTGTCCATCGCTAACTCCCAGAGTTTACTCAAATTCATGTCATTGAGTCAGTAATGACATCCAGCCATCTCATCCTCTGTCGTCCCCTTATCCTCCTGCCTTCAATCTTTCCCAGTATCAGGGTCTTTTCCAATGAGTCAGTTCTTCATATCAGGTGGCCAAAGTATTGGAGTTTCAGCTTCAACATCAGTCCTTCCAATGAACACCCAGGACTGATCTCCTTTAGGATGGACTGGTTGGATCTCCTTGAAGTCCAAGGGACTCTCAAGAGTCTTCAACACCACAGTTCAAAAGCATCAATTCTTTGGTGCTCAGCTTTCTTTATAGTCCAACTCTCACATCCATACATGACCACTGGAAAAACCATGGCTTTGACTAGATGGACTTTGTTGCAAAGTAATGTCTCTGCTTTTTAATATGCTGCCTATGTCAGTCATAGCTTCTCTTCCAAGGAGCAAGCTTCTTTTAATTTTACCATCTGCAGTGATTTTGGAGCCCCCCAAAATAAAGTCTCTTACTGTTTCCATTATTTCTCCATCTATTTGCTATGAAGTGATGAGATCAGATGACATGATCTTAGTTTTCTGGATGTTGAGCTTTAAGCCAACTTTTTCACTCTCTTCTTTCACTTTCATCAAGAGGCTCTTTAGTTCTTCTTTGCTTTCTTCCGTAAAGGTGGTATATCTCCATATCTGAGGTTATTGATATTTCTCCCAGCAATCTTGATTCAAGCTGGTGCTTCATCCAACCCAACATTCACATGAAGTACTCAACATATAAGTTTAATAAGCATTGTGAGAATACACAGCCTTGAGATACTCCTTTCCCGATTTGGAACCAGTCTGTTATTCCATGTCCAGTTCTAACTGTTGCTTCTTGACCTCCATACAGATTTCTCAGGAGGCAGGTAAGGTTGTCTGGTATTCCCATCTCCTGAAGGATTTTCCACAGTTTTCTGTGATCCACACAGTTCAGTTATGATGTAAATCAAATTCCTTATGATTATACAGTAGAAGAGACAAATAGATTTAAAGAATTAGATCTCACAGAGTGCCTGATCTCACAGAGTGATCTATGGATGGAGGTTTGTGACATTGTATAGGAGGCAGTGATCAAAATAATCCCAAAGAAAAAGAAAGACAAAATGGTTGTCTGAAGAGGCCTTAAAAATAGCTGAGAGAAGAGAAGCAAAAGGAAAAGGAGGAAAGGAAAGATAGACCCTACTGAATGATAAATCAAATTCCTTATGATTATACAGTAGAAGAGACAAATAGATTTAAAGAATTAGATCTCACAGAGTGCCTGATCTCACAGAGTGATCTATGGATGGAGGTTTGTGACATTGTATAGGAGGCAGTGATCAAAATAATCCCAAAGAAAAAGAAAGACAAAATGGTTGTCTGAAGAGGCCTTAAAAATAGCTGAGAGAAGAGAAGCAAAAGGAAAAGGAGGAAAGGAAAGATAGACCCTACTGAATGCAGAATTCCAGAGAAGAGAAGAGGGAGATAAGAAAGACTTTTCAGGTGAACAATGCAAAGAAATAGAGGAAAACAACAGGATGGGAAAGACTAGAGATGTTATCAAGAAAAGTAGAGATAACCGGAGAAGGCGATGGCACCCCACTCCAGTACTCTTGCCTGGAAAATCCAATGGACAGAGGAGCCTGGTAGGCTGCAGTCCAGGGGGTCATGAAGAGTCAGACACCACTGAGCGACTTCACTTTCACTTCACTAACCATAAGATAAATAGATTTATTTATTCATTTTAATCTCCCTCTATAATTCAGTTCCTCCATAATTGCTGGTGTTTACAAATCACCAATTAATAAATTCATGAAAGAAAAATGCACATTTCAAAATAAAAATCACCACTGCTGTGTTTGCTTAATAGTAGCAGTGGAAATGTAAGTGGCTTACTCTACAAACTTTGGTGCTGGAAATACATAGGCAAACTGTTGGGAGATGCTCTAGCTACATTCCTGCTTTCTTGTTCCTGTTACCATCTTTACCACCTTATTTCACACTATATTCTTATTACATAAGGCATTCTACCATACCACAATATTATTCAACTCCAACTTGTAATATTTTCTTTAAAAGTTCTGTGTTTAACCATATTACCATGCTTTCTTTTCCCAGAATTAATTTGCCTAATTTGAGATAGTTTGTATAACTATTATTATTTTAGCTAATGAGCCTCAGGACAGCACACACAAACACACACACACATACACACACATGCCTTCTCAGATGTTTGAGAGTGACTTTGGAATCAGATTAAAGAACTGTCCTGCACAGAAGTGTTTATGACTTTCAGTGACAAACTGACTCCAGTGACATTGAGCTAATTTCTTTTGATCTAATGAATGTATCTGCTTCACCTTGTTCCCTTACTTTGAATTGATAAGCTCCAAGTATTTATTACTTTTTTGGGATACTTTTTACTGAGTTCATTCATTTGTTTTACTTAGTCTTTTAATAAGTATACTACAGTTATTTCATTAACCTGTTCTCAAGTGGTTTAGCTACCATTCTGCCATTTAAGTTTTTTATTTAATTTTATTTGCTTGAGTACACTGATCAACCACTGAGCTGCCTTCTTCCATTGTCCTGCAATGATATAAGGGTTACATTTTTGTGTATATGGCTTTCATAGTTGGTATTTTAGAGCACTGACACCAGATACTTCAGTTTATTCTCTGGGGGAACTTCATTTGCATCTATGTTTTTAGCTATCTGTGATAACTTGTTAAATATTAAAAAGATATTTTGCTTCTATTGGAACATTTGTATACTTACAACTATATTTCTGTAAACAGCTGCAGTCAAAAATAAAACATTGAAAGTTTTCAAAAAAAAAAGAAAAGTAGAGATATCAAGGGAAAATTTCATGCAAAGATGGACACAATAAAGGACAGAAAAGGGATGGACCTAACAGAAGCAGAAAATATTAATAAGAGGTGGCAAGAATACACAGAGGAACTATACCAAAAAATGATCTTCATGACCCAGATAACCACGATGGTGTGATCACTCACCTAGAGCTGGACATCCTAGATGTGAAGTCAAGTGGGCCTTAGGAAGCATCACTACAAACAAAGCTAGTGGAGGTGATAAAATACCAGCTGAGCTGTTTCAAATCCTAAAAGATGATACTGTGAAAGTGCTGCACTCCATATGCCAGAAAATTTGGAAAACTCAGCAGTCGCCACAAGGCTGGAAAAGGTCAGTTTTCATTCCAATCCCAGAGAAGGGCAATGACAAGGAATGTTCAAACTATTGCACAATTGCATTAATTTCACATGCTAGCAAAGTAATACTCAAAATTCTCCAAGTTAGGCTTCAACAGTAAGTGAACTGAGAACTCCCAGATGCTCAAGCTGGATTTACAGAAGACAGAGGAAGGAGAGATCAAACTGGCAACATCCGCTGGACCATAGAGAAAGCAAGAAAGTTCCAGAAGAACATCTACTTCTGCTTCATTGACTATGCTAAAGCTTTTGATTGTGTGGACACAACAAACTGTGGAAAATTCTTAAAGAGATGGGAATACCAGATCACTTTACCTGCCTCCTGAGAACTGTATGCAGGTGAAGAAGCAACAGTTAGAACTGGACATGGAACAACAGACTGGTTCAAAACCAGGAAAGGACTACATCAAGGCTATATATTATCACCCTGCTTATTTAACTTACATGTAGAGTACATCATGAGAAATGCTGGGTTGGATGAAGCATAAGCTGGGATCAAGATTGCTGGGAGAAATATCAATAACCTCAGATATGCGATGACACCACCCTGTGGCAGAAAGCAAAGAGGAACTAAAGAGAGTCCTAATGAAGGTAAAAGACGAGAGTGAAAAACCTGGCTTAAAACTCAACATTAAAAAACTAAGATCATGTCATAATGTCCCATTGTGTTATGGCAAATAGATGGGAAAACAATGGAAACAGTGAGAGACTTTATTTTCTTGGGCTCCAAAATCACTGCCAATGGTGACTGCAGCCACGAAATGAAAAGACACCTGCTCCTTGGAAGAAAAGCTATGACAAACATAAGATAGTGAATTAAAAAGCAAAGACACTACTTTTCCAACAAAGGTTCATACAGTCAATGCTTTGGGTTTTCCAGTAGTCATGTATGGATGTGAGAGTTGGACCATAAAGGAGGCTGATCAACAAAGAGTTGATCTTTTGAATTGTGGTGTTGGAGAAGACTCTTGACAGTCCCTTGGACTGCAAAGAGAGCAAACCAGTCAATCCTAAAGGAAATTAGTCCTGAATATTCTTTGGAAGGACTGATGCTGAAGCTGAAACTCCAATACTTTGGCCACCTGATGCGAAGAACTGAGTCATTAGAAAAGACCCTGATGCTTGGAAAGATTGAAGGCAAGAGGAGAAGATTGGCAAGTAGGAGTAGGAGATGGTTGCATAGCATCACAGATTCAATGGACATGAGTTTGAGCAAGCTCCAGGAGATGGTGAAGGATAGGGAAGCCTGGCGTGCTGCAGTCCATGCTGTCAAAAGAGTCAGACATGACCAAGCAACTGAATAACAGCAATATACAGCACCAGTCCCAAGCATGACACAGAATCTATCACCAGACTACCCTCAAGGGAGTGGCTGCTGCTGCTGCTAAGTCACTTCAGTCATTCCCGACTCTGTGCAACCCCATAGACGGCAGCCCACCAGGCTCCTCCTCCATTCCTGGGATTCTCCAGGAAAGAATACTGGAGTGGGTTGGCATTTCCTTCTCTAATGTATGAAAGGGAAAATTGAAAGTGAAGTCATTCAGTCGTGTCCAACTCTTCGCAACCCCATTGACCATAGCCTACCAGGCTCCTCCGTCCATGCGATTTTCCAGTCAAGAGTACTGGAATGGGTTGCCATTTCCTTCTCCACAAAGAGTGGAGATAGGTACAAAAATAATGATAATACAAGTAGAAATTGATGTATCATTTACGGCTTCCCTAGTGACTCAGAAAGTAAAGAACCTGCCTGCTAATGCAGGAGTTCAGTTCAGTTCAGTCACTCAGTCGTGTCCGACTCTTTGCATGCCAGGCCTCCCTGTCCATCACCAACTCCCAGAGCTCACCCAGACCCATGCCCATGGAGTCAGTGACACCATCCAGCCATCTCATCCTCGGTCGTCCCCTTCTTCTTGCCCCCAATCCCTCCCAGCATCAGAGTCTTTTCCAATGAGTCAACTCTTCACATGAGGTGGCCAAAGTACTGGAGCTTCAACTTTAGCATCATTCCTCCAAAGAAATCCCAGGGCCAATCTCCTCCAGAATGGACTGGTTGGATCTCCTTGCAGTCCAAGGGACTCTCAAGAGTCTTCTCCAACACCACAGTTCAAAAGCATCAATTCTTCAGCGCTCAGCCTTCTTCACAGTCCAACTCTCACATCCATACATGACCACAGGAAAAACCATAGCCTTGACTAGACGGACCTTAGTAGGCAAAGTAATATCTCTGCTTTTCAATATGCTATCTAGGTTGGTCATAACTTTTCTTCCAAGGAGGAAGCATCTTTTAATTTCATGGCTGCAGTCACCATCTGCAGTGATTTTGGAGCCCAGAAAAATAAAATCTGACACTGTTTACACTGTTTCCCCATCTGTTTCCCATGAAGTGAGGGGACCAGATGCCATGATCTTCATTTTCTGAATGTTGAGCTTTAAGCCAACTTTTTTACTCTCCTCTTTCACTTTCATCAAGAGGCTCTTTAGTTCCTCTTCACTTTCTGCCATAAGGGTGGTGTCATCTGCATATCTGAGGTTATTGATATTTCTCCTAGAAATCTTGATTCCAGCTTGTGTTTCTTCCAGTCCAGCGTTTCTCATGATGTATTCTGCATAGAAGTTAAATAAGCAGGGTGACAATATACAGTCTTGAGGTACTCATTTTCCTATTTGGAACCAGTCTGTTGTTCCATGTCCAGTTCTAACTGTTGCTTCCTGACCTGGGTTCAATCCTTAGGTCAGAAAGATTCCCTGGAGAAGGGAATGGCTACCTATTCCAGTATTTTCACTTGGGAAATCCCATGGACAGAGGAGCCTGGCAGGCTACAGTCCATGGGGGTCACAAAGAGCCAGACATGACTGAGCAACTAACACTTAAGTAAAAGCTAAGCAATAAAGGAACTCAACGGGACACTCTTCCTGAGAAACTAGGGAAGGATTCACAAGAGGACCCATCTGAGAACATGCAGCGGAAAGTATTTCAACAACTAGAGAGAGAGAGCCACACTTGGTAGAGGGCACAAGAATGAGAGGAGAAAGGTGAGGAAAAAAGGGACAATAAAGACTGGTTTCTCACAAAAAGTCAGAGGTGTGAGGTAGTGGGACAGAAAATAAATTCCAATTAAAAAATTGGACCAGGGACTTTCCTAGTGGTCCAGTGGTTAAGAGTCCATCTTCCAATGCAAGAGAAACAGGTTCCAGCCCTGGCTGGGAAACTAAAATCCCAACTAATCCCTCCCATGGCAAATTCTGAGCACACACATTCTGGAGCTGACATGACACAACGAGAGAGAAGCCCACTCCACAACTGGAACAGCCTCTACACCACAGCATAGGATCCCACATGCTGCAGCTAAGACTTAATACTGTCGAATAAATAAACAAATAAATTTTTAAGAACAAATAAATGAATCACACGAAAGTCACTGGCCTGGAACAGGGAATATACACGTGTTAGCAAGTGGAAATCTGAACACAAACTATGGTCAACTAGAGTAAGGCTAGCTCAGAGGTCCTGGAAACCAGTCTAAGAAGCTGAATTGTTATTTGGCAGATAATAATGATAAATCTTTATGACACTGTAATGGTGCCATACAAAGGCTACAATTTTAGTCTGGAAAGAGCATCTAAGGCTAATCACAGATGAATAGATGGGGCTGATGGTTCAAAGTTTCCTGTATACAATGTAGAACACTGGCCATCTGAGCTCTTTTTCTCAACCAGTCCTGCAAGAAGGCCTGATATTTACTCTCCTCCAGGAAAGAGTCATGTAAATTGATCAAGCACTACTCCTAGGCAAGGGGATCACTGGTTTTATCTTCCACTCAAGATTTGGATTAAAGCTTTCTCTGTAGTCTTTGTGAGTCTTCATATTTCCCGCCTTCTTTAAACATTTATACTTATGTGTAATAATTTCCCAAGTTTCCTATAGTTTTTCAGCAAACAGTAGAGATAACAATAGGTTTTCACCTCAGCAAGGAGGCTAAAATACATCAATATAGTTAAATTACAAATAATCTTCAAGAATATGTATATTACAAATATGTTTGTTAAACACAATGCTAATTCAATTTCTTTAAATGCTTGTCAAGACCTATTTTCTGCAAGACTTCTTGCTAACAGGCCCTCAGTCACATTAAGTGCTCACAAAGTGCATGGAAGTTGTATTTTATAGTACAGCCCTAATTGAGCATATGTATATTACAAATATATTTGTTAAACACAATGCTAATTCAATTTCTTTAAATGCTTGTCAAGACCTATTTTCTGCAAGACTTCTTGCTAACAGGCCCTCAGTCACATTAAGTGCTCACAAAGTGCATGGAAGTTGTATTTTATAGTACAGCCCTAATTGAGCTGTCTATGTTAAAGAAGCTGAATGTTAAGGAAATGTTTATTATACAAGCACCCTTAATCTGAAACTGGAAGAAAACATTTCTGTAGCTTCGGGTGTAATTTATCCCTGCAAAAGGCAAGAAAAGAGGCCTTTTATCACCCTCTCATTTCAGTGAATTATGTTTACGGAGTCCTTCTACTGCTATGAATCTGGTTTCACTCCAACATGAAGAGGAGTTAAGTCCCAAAACCCTCTCAGTTGAATCTCATTATGCTCCTTGTCCCTTTTTTCCCATCAAGACATATGCTTTCACTATCCATACAGGTCATTTACACCTGCTCTTACTTATAGCAGCCATTTATTTATAGCAGGGCAAACAAAGTGTAAATCTAGGTATCTAGAGACATTTATTATTTCAAATATTTGTTTCAGTTAACTAGCCATTGGAAAATTACTTATTTTATCTTTTTAATCTTTTTGTTTTTTTTTCCCTTGTTGGGAAAAGTGGAAGAAGTTCTCATTTTGCTGAATTGACATTGTCCTCTTCTTTGATACTTTAGAACTCCAATATCAAGGTAATGATAGCTGCCAATTAAATTAAGTATGTCTAGATTAAGCAAATAAAGCAGAATTTAAATTTTTTCTTTTTATTTTGCTCTACACTGAAACGTCAAACAGTAAGTTCATCAATAAGAGAGTATTGATTAAATCAAGCTATTCATCTGCATCTTCTTAACAAAGGAGATATTCTGTATGTATAGATTATAGAATTTTTTTATCATCTTTAAATTTATTTTAAAATATAGTGAACAGAAGCTTTCAATCTTTTCTAGCATCAGAGTCTTTTCCAATGAGTAAGCTCTTTGTATCTGGGAAAGTAGAAGGCAAGAGGAGAAGCGGGCAGTAGAGGATGAAATGGTTAGATAGCAACACCATCTCAATGGACATAAATTTGAGCAAACTCCAAGAGATAATGGAGGACAATTGAACCTGGCGTACTTCAGTTCATGGGGGTGGCAATGAATCGGACACAACTCAGTGACTAAACAACAACAACAAACAGAAGTTTACATGGCTTAATTTTAAGTACTTTATGTGATTATTACCTAGAAAATAAAGTTCCAAGAACAACAATTAAATTCAATTGAGAAAATGAAGTGAAAGTGTTAGTTGCTCAGTTGTGTCCAACTCTTTGTGACCCCATGGGCTGTAGCCCACCAGGCTCCTCTGTCCATGGAATTCTCCAAGGAAGAATACTGGAGTGGGTTTCTATGCCCCACTCTAGGGGATCATTCCAACCTAGGGATCAAACCTGGTCTCCCACATTACAGGCAGATTTTTTTTACCATCTGAGCCACCAAGGAAGCACAAATTTCAATTAACAAAATTAATAAAATATAGCGATGAAGAAATCATTCTTCCCAACATGAAAAATATCTAGCTTTCATGTGGTATATAATAGTGCTGAGTAATTCATTCATTCATTCAACAAACATTTATTGTCATCTGACTATGCTTCACATAGTCTTCTGAGTATTAGTTATAACACAGTAAATTACTCTACCCTAAGATATCCCTCTGTTCACTGATCTTCTTACATTCCAGGCAAACATTCAGCAAGACAAGGGATACAAAATAAGAAAAGAATTATGTAACTACCTAGAAATGGTCAATTTTTTGATGCATAAATTTTACTAAGGTAGAATACAAATATTCCAAAGGGAATTTGGCCAGGGTACCAAAGTAAAAACTCTTCTTATCCTGTGACATAATTGACCCTTTTCAAAGCCATATCTTCCTCAGACCCCTGGAAGAGCACCCATTGTTTCTGTAGAGACTTAAAAAGTCATCTTGATTTCAGGGACTAAAATTAGACTACATTAGAACATGAACAGGATTGATTTATCTTCATGAAAAGATTATTCAAGCATAGTAGAATAAAATGCAGTTCAATAGTTAGCTATCACACTATTATAAATTGAGATTCAAAGCCAACTCTCCAAAGCTCTTCCCATAACATCTCACTATGGCAGGAAGTAGCTGACCAGCAGAATGTGATGGAAATTCAAACAAACTACTGCCACAGAAATTTCTTAAAACACATCAAAATTAAGTAACCATTAAGGAAAGTGGCCAATCATCAAACAACTGATGTTTCCTACCAAATTTCAAATGTATAAAGCTCTAAAGCAGTAATAAGCACACTCTTGACGTTTAAACCACAAAATATTTTTTTTGAAAGAACAAAAAAAAAAAGGTTTGTTGCACACTGTTTTTGAATGCTGAATAGACAGTGCTAGTGAGTGTGGAGAGGATTATTAAAGCTCCTGACTGCTCTCCATATAGCATGTGCTAAACTTCCTCACCTTCACTCATAGTTCTACCAAATTTCTATAGCTCCATATATTCAAATCCTATCCTTCTATTCCACTGTCAGCAGAGAGGCAATCTCTTCCTATCCCTCCAGTTTGTTCCTCTTGGTTATGGCTTCGTGGGAAATCTGGTTTTTCCTGTGGGAGCAGGACTGCTGCCTGTAGCAACTGAGGCTAAGTGCATCCTTGTTCTCATCACCAGCAGAAAGAGAGTCACTTCTTCCCAAAAGTCCCAAAACTCTTTACACCTCTTAATGGTCCTGATTAGTATAGGCCTATTCATTTCTGAATGAATCCCTGACAACGAGCATGTGGTCACCAGAGTCAGTTTACACAAATCATCTGGAGTGGATACTAGAGAACTAGCCACAGTGTCCACTACAGCAACTCCCAAAGCCCAAGCCAACCAACTCTTTTGCAAAGCTTCCCTCATCCTCTTTCTCTCTTCTTTCTACTCTTAGGCTAGAAGTAACTTTTCATTACCCACATCTCTGATAATGCGTCTTTTGTACTATTTTAAGGTGCTTCTCAGCCTTTTGCTCTATTATGCTATTGAGTAGTAATCCAAATGTGTTCTGGGATCCTTAGGGCAGCCTCTATTTATACTCCATGTTGACTTGAGACCAGACTCATTACTCTTCACCTACCTGCAAAATTTCCCCAAAATATCCAACTCCAAAAGCGCTGGCAGTGAGTAATCCATATAATTTATTTACAGATTCACAAAAAGAAAAGGAACATGGTTCACTTCATATGTTTCAGGCCACACAGCAGGCCTTTCCAGATCTGGCCTAATGCCTGCTAAATATGGCATCCATGAACTCTGTAAGATAGCTGCTTAGCACTGGTTCCAAAATCCTTATGCTCCTGATTCTATGTGACTAATTCCTGTCCAGCCTTTTAAAGCAGGAGACAGATTCAACAAGAAGTCTGCCTGGACATAATGGTCCTCATATTCACTCTTTGTTGCTTTCTTCCCCCAGATGTTTTCCATGGGGAAAATAGAATGGACTCTTTCCTCACTCTGTAAGTCATAGTGGATTAGTTTCTTGCTTATCTCTGCCTGGCTCCCCTGCTTCAGTCCTAAATAGCAATAAATATAACAATAAGAGTAAATATAATGCTTATCCTGATGCTCTTCAATGATAGCCTAACAAAATATTTCATTAGACTTCTCTGTTTCTTGTAAAATCTTCCAGTTATGCCCACCACTTTATCTCCAGCCATAGTGGTGGGTGGAGAGCAGAGGTAATGATTTTTTTCTGGTGAATTTGTATATTCCTTCTCTTTCTTTAAGAGTATATGATCTTTGGAGTATTACTCAGCCATTAAAAAGAATACGTTTGAATCAGTTCTAATGAGGTGGATGAAGCTGGAGCCTATTATACATAGTGAAGTAACCCAGAAAGAAAAACACCAATACAATATACTTACACATATATATGGAATTTAGAAAGATGGTAATGATAAACCTGTACGCAAGACAGCAAAAGAGACACAGATGTATAGAACAGACTTTTGGACTCTGTGGGAGAGGGAGAGGGTGGGATGATTTGGGAGAGTGGCAGTGTAACATGTATGATATTATAAGTGAAACGAATCACCAGTCTAGGTTCGATGCAGGATGCAGGATGCTTGGGACTGATGCACGGGGATAATCCAGAGAGATGGTGTAGGGGGGGAGGGGGGAGGGGGGTCGGGATTGGGAGTTCATGTACACTCGTGGCTGATTCATGTCAATGTATAGC
>SJXQ01011038.1:0-52765 GCA_006408695.1 Aepyceros melampus | reverse complement strand
ATCCCATTCTCTCAATTATGACAGATAAAGAGCAGGAAATTATATATGTATAAAAGTTACTAAAAGAATCTTAAGTTTTATTGTACTTCTCCCTACTTGCTCTGCTGCTGTTGCTGCTGCTAAGTCGCTTTAGTCGTGTCCGACTCTGTGCGACCCCAGAGATGGCAGCCCACCAGGCTCCCCCGTCCCTGGGATTCTCCAGGCAAAAACACTGGAGTGGGTTGCCATTTCCTTCTCCAATGTATGAAAGTGAAAAGTGAAAGTGAAGTCGCTCAGTCGTGTCCGACTCTTAGCGACCCCATGGACTGCAGCCCACCAGGCTCCTCCGCCCATGGGATTTTCCAGGCAAGAGTACTGGAGTGGGGTGCCATTGCCTTCTCTGCTAGTACTCCTTAATAGCTACCAGACAGAACTCCTCCAATCTGGGTCCGGGATCAGATGAGCTGGAATGTAACTGGTTTTTATTGATTTAAAAGACCAGAAGCTCTTCAGGTAACTCCTCTACTTTATATATCCTTTCCCAATATCATTGATCTTTTTGGAAGGAGATCTAATATAAAAACTTAGGTTCTCCAATACAGTATACTAACACATATATATGGAATTTAGAAAGATGGTAATGATAACCCTGTATGCGAGACAGCAAAAGAGACACAGATGTATAGAACAGACTTTTGGACTCTGAGGGAGAGGGAGAGGATGGGATGATTTGGGAGAATGGCACTGAAACATGTATACTATCATGTAAGAAACAAATCGCCAGTCTATGTTCGATACAGGATACAGGAGGCTTGGAGCTGGTGCACAGGGATGATCCAGAGAGATGATATGGGGTGGGAGGTGGGAGGGGGGTTCAGGATTGGGAACTCATATACACCCATGGCGGTTTCATGTCAATGTATGGCAAAACTAATACAGTATTGTAAAGCAAAATAAAGTAAAAATAAAAATTAAAAAAACAAAAACAAAAAAAACTTAGGTTCTCTGAGAAGGTATTGATAAGTCACTGCTTACTCCATTATAGGAAAGTTTTACAACTTAAAGCTTAAAATACCACGAGAATGAGTTGTTCTACAGAGCACAAATGGCAAAATCTCACAGCTACAAGTCACTGTAAGGCTCCTTGCTTGCCCCTACCTGGTCCTTATCCTAGGCCTTAAATAACAATAAAAATAACAGTAGTAATGATAACAACAATAAGAGTATCTTACCACTTACTGAGCATTTACTATATGCCAGTCACTGATCTAAGTGTTTTTCTTACTTTACTGAATGTAATTGCAAAGCTACAAAATTTAAGTTCATATGAGATAGGTACAGCTAATCTTATATATGTTAGGAAATTGAAGCACAGAGAAAATATTTGTCCAAGACACTAAACAGAACAAGACTGAAATCCGGCTGTGAATAACTTTCTTTGCTCTATTCTGCAGAGAAGTGTAACCAGTGGGCTCCAGTCTGAGTGTCTGAACACAGGCTGCTGTCTCCTTCCTGATGAGAAGTCAGCTTGGAGCAAAGCTTGCCCCCTGGGACGCAGTCACTCTATTTCAGTCTCATTATGTGTCGTGTTTAAGTAGACCTACCTGACTTGACTTCTGCCCTGGTTTTATCTAGTTTTCCTCTAGGATCAATAATAGAATGCATTGACTCAGTACTTGATCCCCTTAGCAGACCCCACTCCTCCAGCCCCCCAGACTAGACTGCTTTCCCTATCACCTCAGTCACAGACTTGTCTCTGAATTACACTGAATGACCCGAAGATCTGAGGGGCTGGAAAACTCACTTCTGGAGTGAGCTAATATCTTAAAACAAGCCTAAGAGACAGAGGGCATAGGACTCCTGGAGCTGTCAGAGATATTCTACCTTTTAATGGCTTGAAAAACATAAGCCTTAAAGGAAATCAGAGTGAGGGAACTGCAGTTATGAGGAAACCCATAAAAACCTTTATACTCATAACAACAAAAAAACACAACATGCAAACAAATACAATACCACTGGTATTCTACACATCTAAAATTAGCAATAATGGGTATAATACAATCACTATTCATTTATAACATCTATTCATAGTAATATGTTTTGATTTTTAACTTTTCCCTCCTCTATAGCTTTTTATGTTATTATGTAGTACATTTTGAATAGGCCACTTAACAAGAGGAAAAGACATATGTTATGCAAAAACAAAAACTTTATTTTTAGATTTAGCTCATTTCCTTCAAAAATAGACCATCATGGAGACAGCAAATGTAATAATAAAAGTTAGCATTTACTGACTGCTCAGTACATGTAGGACACTTTTATTGTTGCTGTTGTCAAATTGAAGATGAAGAAATTAAGATCAGTAATATCCTAACAAAGAGTATGTGGCATGTGGAAAGCAAGAGACAGCTTTTAATTAGCTAGAGTGCCTGGAGATCTTGAAATTCCATCTTATCTAAGGATTTTATAATGTAACCAAAGTCACATTATAAAAACCCTAGAACCTTTAAGGATTTGTGAATTCAAAAAGGTATGAAAGAAGAACTGAAAAGAGACAGGATGTATAAGTAGAATTTGAGGTTGCATCTCAGGTTTCTGAAAAATGCAGAGGGGACATTGACTTTTCTTTTCTGGGCAGAACACACATAGCGCTGACCAAGGCATGAGTCAGATAGATTCAAAAAGAACTGTTTTATTTTGGTACCAAGACGGCTTGTCCAGGAACTTGGAATACTGTCTAAAGAAATCATACATCCAGAGTTTCAGGAGAAATTAGGATGAAATTTATTTTAAAAGGACAACACTCCTAGGACTTAGTGGAAATAAACAGAGGAAACTACAAAAATCATACTGATGTTTGTCAGGTCTACATCTAGCTAAATAAACCACTTGAAAGCATACCAGTGAATTGCCAAACTTGTGCCTGACTTACTGTTGTTGTTGCTGTTCAGTCGCTAAGTTGTGCCTAACTGCAACCTCAAGGACTGCAGCATATCCGGCTTCCCTGTCCTTCACTATACCCTGGAGTTGCTCAAATTCATATCCATTGAGTCAGTGATGCTATTTAACCATCTCATCCTCTGCCACCCTCCTTTGTCCTTCAGTCTTTCACAGCATCAGGGTCTCTTCCAATGAGTCGACTCTTCTCATCAGTTGGCCAAACTATTGGAGCTTCTGCATAAGTCTTTCCAATGAATATTCGGGGTTGATTTCCTTTAGGATTGACTGATTTGATCTTCTTGCAGTCCAAGGGGAAGGCATCAATTCTTCAGCGCTCAGCCTTCTTTATGGTCCAACTCTCACACCCATACATGACCACTGGAAAAACCATAGCTTTGACTATACATACCTCTGTCAGCAAAGTGATGTCTCTGTATTTTTTTAAATATGCTATTTAGATTGGGCATAGCTTACTGCCACCCTCCTTTTTCCTTCAATCTTTCACAGCATCAGGGTCTCTTCCAATGAGTCGACTCTTCTCATCAGTTGGCCAAACTATTGGAGCTTCTGCATAAGTCTTTCCAATGAATATTCGGGGTTGATTTCCTTTAGGATTGACTGATTTGATCTTCTTGCAGTCCAAGGGGAAGGCATCAATTCTTCAGCGCTCAGCCTTCTTTATGGTCCAACTCTCACACCCATACATGACCACTGGAAAAACCATAGCTTTGACTATACATACCTCTGTCAGCAAAGTGATGTCTCTGTATTTTTTTAAATATGCTATTTAGATTGGGCATAGCTTTTCTTCCAAGGAGCAAGGATCTTTTAATTTCATGGCTACAGTCACCGCCCATAGTGGTTTTCAAGTCAAAGAAAATAAAATCTGTCACTGCTCCCACTTTTTTACCTTCTGTTTGCCATAAAGTGATGGAACCAAATGCCATGATCCTAGTTTTCTTAATGTTGAGTTTTAAGTCAGCTTTTTCACTCTCCTCTTTCACCCTCATGAAGAGACTCTTTAGTTCCTCTTCACTTTGTGCCATAAGGGTGGTGTCATCTGCATATCTGAGGTTATTGATATTTCTCCCAGCAATCTTGATTCCAGCCTGTGATTCATCCATTCCAGCATTTTGCATGATGTACTCTGCATATAATTTAAATAAGCAGAGTGACAATAAACAACCTTGATGTACTCTTTTCTTAATTTGAATCAGTAAGTCATTTCATGTCCAGTTCTAATTCTTGCTTCTTGATTCACATACAAGTTTCTCGGGAGACAGGTAAGGTGGTCAGATATTCCCATCTCTTTAGGGATTTTCCACAGTTTGCTGTGATCCACACATTTCAAAGGCTTTAGCATAGTCAACATAGCAGAAGTAGATGTTTTTCTGGAATTCCTTGCTTTCTCCATGATCCAATGAATGTTAGCAATTTGATCTCTGGTTCCTTGTGCTAAGTTGCTGAGTCATGTCCAACTCTTTGCAACCCCATGGACTGTAGCCCTCCAGGCTCCTCTGTTCATGGGATTCTCCAGGCAAGAATACCAGAGTGGATTTCCATGCCCTCCTCCAGTCTGGTTCCTCTGCCTTTTCTAAATTCAGCTTCTACATCTAGAAGTTTTTGGTTCACATACTGCTGATACCTAGCTTGAAAGATTTTGAGCATAACCTTACTAGCATGTGAAATGAGTGCAACTGTACAGTCATTTGAGCATTCTTTACAATTTCCCTTTTTTGGCATTGGAATGAAAACTGACCTTTTCCAGTCCTGTGGCCGCTGCTGAGTTTTCCAATTTTGCTGACTTATTGAGGGCAGCACTTTAACAGCATCATCTTTTAGGATTTGAAATAGCTCAGCTGGAATTTCAAACTAGCTTTGTTTGTGTAATACTTCCTACGGCCCACCTGACTTAATCTTCCGGAAGTCTGCCTCTAAATGAGTGACCACACCATCACGGTTATCTGGGTCATTAAGACCTTTTCTGTATAATTCTTCTGTGTATTCTTGCCACCTCTTCTTATGCTTCCATTAGGTCCTTACTGTTTCTGTCCTTTATCATGTCCATATTTTTATGAAATGTTCCCTTTATGTATCTGATTTTCTTGAAGAGATCTCTAGTCTTACCCATTCCTGTTTTCCTCTGTTTGCATTGTTCATTTAAGAAGGCCTTCTTATCTCTCCTTGCTATTCTAGAGAACTCTACATTCAGTTGGGTATATCTTTCCCTTTCTCCCTCGCTTTACATTTCTCTTCTTTTCTCAGCTATTTGTAAAGCCTCTTCAGGAAACCACTTTGCTTTCTTGGATTTCTTTCTCTTAGGGATGGTTTTGGTCATTGCTTCTGATACAGTGTTATGAACCTCGATCCAGAGTTTTTAGGCACTCTACCAGATCTAATTCCTTGAATTTATTTGTAACCTCCATGTATAATCATAAGAGATTTGACTTAGGTCATACTTGAATAGTCCAGTAGTTTTCCCTCCTTTCTTCAATTTAAGCCTGAATTTTTCAATAAGCAGCTTATGATCTGAGGTGCAGTCTGCTCCAGGTCTTGTTCTGCTGACTGTGTAGAGCTTCTCCATCCTAGGCTGCAAAGAACATAATCAATATGATTTCAGTATTGACCACCTGGTGATATGCCCATGTATAGAGTTGTCTCTTGTGTTGGAAAAAAGTGTTTGCTAGGACCAGCATGTTTGCTTTGCCCTACTTCATTTTGTACTCAAAGTCCAAACTTGTCTGTTATTCCGGGTGTCTCTTGACCTCTTACTTTTGCATTTCAATCCCCTATTATGAAAGGATTGTGTGTGTGTGTGTTCTAGAAGGTGTTGTAGGTCTTCATAGAACCAGTCAACTTCAACTTCTTCAGCATCAGTGGTTGGGGCATAAACTTGTGTTATTGTTGTTGTTTAGTTGCTAAGGTGTGTCTGACTCTTTTGCAACCCCATGAATTGTAGCCCGCCAGGCTCCTCTGTCCATGGGATTTTTCAGGCAAGAATAGTGGAGTGGATTGTAATTTCCTTTTCCAGGGGATCTTCCCAGCCCAGGAAATGAAGCCATATCTGCTTGGCAGGTGGACTATTTACCACTGAGCCCCCAGGGAAGTCTCAGACTTGGATTACTGTGATGTTGAATGGTTTGCCTTGGAAACGAATTGAGATCATTCTGTCATTTTGAGATTGTACCCAAGTACTTTATTTCAGACTCTTTTGTTGACTATGAGGGCTACTCCATTACTTCTTAGGGATTCTTGCTCGCAGTAGTAGATATAATGGTCATCTGAATTAAATTAAATTTTCCTGTTCCTATCCTATTTCCTATTCTTGACCCCATCCCAAAATGCCCTAGTGCCTTTTTGAGGTTGGGGAGGTTGTATTTATGTTATATATATTCTCCTCCATGGTAGGTAAAAGCAAAAAAAAAACAAAGAAGAAAGAAATCTTGATCCTTGGCATAAACGCTAGTGTCAGTCCAGCTCTTTGCGGCACTATGGACTGTAACCCACCAGGCTCCTCTGTCCAGGTAAGAATACTGGAGTGGGTTGCCATGCTCTCCTCCAGGGAATCTTCCCAACCCGGGGATCAAACCCATGTCTCTTATGCGTCCTGCACTGGCAGTCAGGGTCTTTACCACTAGCACCACCTGGGAAGCCCTAAAACCACTGGAATGGTGACTATTACAGAAGTGCAGAGTTAGTGTGGAGAAACTGAATGTGGGAGAGCCACTTATTCAGCCCAGTTGAGAAGTTGTGAGCTAACCATTGAATTAGAGGCAGGTAGGCAGGAGTCCAGAAGGACTAGCATCAAAGGGCCGGCAAGAGGAGTGAATTAGGAATCAGGCAAGCCTGTGGAAGGCAGACTCTCACACCTCTGCAGATGAGGCCAACGTGGGTCAGAAATCAAGTAGGCAGACCAGAAGCAGAAGGTATAACCATCACAGAGCAAAGGAAAACAGGTGGCGAGAGCCCTCAACAGACAGGCTAGAACCCGGAGTTCCACAGAGATTGAAGGGACAGGACAAAGCAGGTGAGAAAACAGATGTCCAAGCATGCTGAAATGTATGACACATGTGTGCCTGTTTTTGCACAAAAGTAGCAGAACCTGAATGCTGATTCTAACAATATAACCCATGTAATGCCGAATTCTGAAGTTTTCTCTTTTTGCATAATTGAATATACTCTCTAGTAAATACAAGCATTACACTTAACTGTCCAGTTTCTTCTTTCTTAAATGACCAATGATACAAAACATTTAGTTTGATAAAGCTTTCTGTTGTTTCCTAAGGGATCACTGATATTTCTCAAAACTAAATTTTCACAGTCAGATGTCAATAATAGTGGTCATGATCAAACACTCCTGAGATTCTAAATTTTTTCCACTATACTGTGTTTCATCACATTTAAGCATAATTCTCAAATGAATAGTATCTATACCCACTCACTTAATGTGGGGAAGAAAATGGCTGAATGGAAATTAATAAATCATGGTTTTCATGGACAAGTTATAATAAAATATGTTCCTCCTGAAGACACAAAACAAAAAGGAGATGTCTCAGCTTTGGATTTATTTAAATGTTTTAAATGTCTGCAAAACACAGGGAAAAGATTCTTAAATCAGAAATATTCTTAAACTAGAACTCAAAGATGTGGGGTCTACTCTTTGTTGTGCCCCTAAATTACTGTTTACTAATCTCTTGATCAGTTTCTTTCTTTTAAAATAAAAGAATATTCCTTCTAAGAGTCTTCTAAGCATTGTAGAGGCTAATAATAAGAATGTGTTAACCAGAAAGGCTATAGGATATCTTTCTCTGAAAATATATATAAATCAGAAAATTCTAGATGGAATAAAGACTTAAATGTTAAATCATAAAAATATGGGAGGTTTAGAAGAAATTCATAGTCATATTTTACACTAATTTTATAGTGAGAAAATATTTTCTAAACATGACACAAAACATTAAAGAAAAAAATAATAAATTTTATATGAAAATTATAAACTTTGATACAACAAAGTAAGACACAACACGACATAAAGTTAAAAATAAACTAATAAAAATGCAACATAGATCAAAAGTGAAAGGTTGATTTCCCTGTTATATAATCTTCTTACAAATCAATAACAAAAATGATGTAAACACCACAACTTAAAAATGACCAGAAAAAAGCTAGAAATCCTTATATCACTAAATATATGAAAAGATGTTCAGCTTCACTAATAGTTAGAAACATTCAAGTTAAAAAATAGAGGTATAATTTTCACCTCTCAGATTGGCAATTTTTAAAAATAGCATCACCAGTATTTGTTGAGAACATGAAGAAACAAGTACTCTCATACACTTCTGGTTACAGTATAAACCAGCGTAACTTTTTCAAGAGTGATCTGGCAATAGGTATTATAATTTTAAATGTGTACACCTTTCTCACCCTAGTCTCCTTAACAGAATTTATCTTACAGAAATACTTGAATGAGTTTTTAAAAATGAACATTATAGCATTTTTGAGAAGGTTGAAATGGAAAACATTCAAATGTCTACCAGTAAGAAGCAAGTTACATAAATCACATTTCTTTCATTCAATGGAAAACCATGCATGAGGGGAAGAAAAGGACATTTCTGTATTGCTCATAGCTTTTTAACTTGTTCATATAGATTTCACAATACTAAGGACAACAACATAGATGATTGTATTCTCTCATTCTCTTTGACTGTAGAATTAAAAATAATTCCACTGATTGATTTACCCTCTCTTTTTGTTTGGCCATGCCTTGCAGCTTGTAGGATCTCAGTTCCCCAACCACAGATTGAACCCAGGCCACCACAGTGAAAGCACCAAGTCCTAACCATTGAACCACCTAGGAATTCCCAACTAAGGACAACAACATAGATGATTGTATTCTCTCATTCTCTTTGACTGTAGAATTAAAAATAATTCCACTGATTGATTTACCCTCTCTTTTTGTTTGGCCATGCCTTGCAGCTTGTAGGATCTCAGTTCCCCAACCACAGATTGAACCCAGGCCACCACAGTGAAAGCACCAAGTCCTAACCATTGAACCACCTAGGAATTCCCCTTATCCATTTATTTATTCAACAAATATTTTTGCGTGCCCATTGCATTGTTGCAATGCCCCATTAGAAAATTGTGTAAATGGTGTCTCAAGTTCCCTTCTAGGTCTTTTAGTCAGTTTCCCTTCTTAAATACAGCAAAGACTGTGTTTGTTAGCATTTACAACACCCTGAGAAGTTGATATATCTAATATAACAGCAGAAATAATTTTCATTCTAAAAACCAACAGATGGAAGCAAAAAAGGTAGAGCCGTTAAAGGGTGGTTGTGACAGGTTGGTTACAGAGTTGGTTGGGAATGCCAGAGAATTGTTTCTTACTGCTGCCGTTTCTTACAGTACTCCTGTTGCTTTTTTTTTTTTTTTTGCTGGCATGAAGTGACTTGAAAGAGGTAAGTCACTACCTCAACATGTTTATTTGCTCTTTAAAATCTCAGTTCTTTCTCTCATGATATAACTTAAGAGGAAAAGATAAAAGGGAGATTTTCTGCAACATCATGAATTAACATTCATAACAGAGAAATTTGACAGGGCTGAAAATCAACCAGATGCGCTGGCTCTGTTCAAAATGTTGTCAACACATCGGAATCTTTTCTTAATGGTTGGAAGGAAGCCTTTGCTCTGATACCTACAAGAGCTGTTCACATTGCTGGCTGCCCAGCCCTGTCCCAGGATTCCCAGGCCTCCTCTTGATACACCTAGTAAGGGCCTAATGCCTGTCCCAACAGAAATATCCAGGATCCTGCTCCAGGGCATGGCTAGTGTCCAGTCTGAGGATCCGGGTCGTGCCTTACCAATTGTTGAACGTTTTGAATGGCACCTTGGAGGAATCATATACATTTCCACTTTTTCCTTTCAACAAATTGGGTAGCTCTTGCCTTTAAGGGTATAGTTAGGGAGTTGGTGTGGTCACAAACATACTGTTATATTTACAATGGATAACCAACCAGGACCTACTGTACAGCATATGGAACCCTGCTCAATGTTATGTGGCAGCCTGGATGGGAGGGGAGTTTGGGGGAGAATGGATACATGAATAAGAATGGCTGAAGCCTTTTGCTCTCCACCTGAAACTATCAGAACATTGCCAGTTGGCTATACTTCAGTATAAAAGTTTAAAAAAAAATTGGTAGCTCTTCCTTTGAGGGTACTCAGAAACCTTCTGAGTGGTCACCATCCTCACCATCTTTACCATTCAGCCGCCTCACTTTGGTGTTTGCAAATCCCTAGTACCCTCCATCATGAACATTCTCACAAGTCCCTATTTCCATTGCTCAGTCAGGCCCGCTCCACACCTGTCATCCACAGCTACACATGCAAGGCAATGATCATAACTCCCCACAGGTAGGCTACAGTCCACGGGGTCACAAAGAGTCGGACACGACTGAGCGACTTCACTTCACTATTTTATGCTACTTGGGGCAAAGTTCTGGATTTCATTATCTGTCATGTAAAAGTACTGTTCATTTTTATTATCTTACTTAATACTTTACATCATCAACCTTTCTGTTCTAGTCCTGTCCTTCTCAGTTTTCAGTGTAATTTCGGACATTTTGCTCACCATATTCACTTTCTTACCTATTAGGACTCCCTTTATGTCTCTGATCTGTCCTCTCATTAAAATTCAGAATTCACACCAGGCTTCTGCTTTGATTGACTGAGTGATTCTTCTCTGTGCGCATTTTGGCAGGCATTTAATAGTAATTAAAGATTTCTCTGATCTGCTTTTAGGGCTCTTGGATAATCAACAAGAAGTCACTTTGATTGATAGTCACTGTCACAAAAATAGGAAGGCGGACCTCTGAACAAATTTCCATGAAGAAATATTCAGTAGATGAAATGTTCCAAATGAATGTCCAGACATATTTAACCTCAAAGCAGCGTTTTCTTTAAAGGACAACATGAGCTTTTATTGTCTGACAAGCAAATGAAAGTGAAGACAGGAATAGGAATTCTGAGAGTCCCTGAGGCCTGAAAAAGCCCCTGAGGTTCCCTTTCTCCTCCTCATTAGCTGGAACTCTTTGATGGTGTGAAGGATCAACTAGAAATCTATAGCAATAAAGCTGGTGGTGAGGCCATCCTGGCAGGTGAGAAATTAAGACAGGAAGTGAATCCTGCGGGCTCTAAAATAATGAGGAGAAATGGCAAAACCAACAGCAGTGGGTAAAGGGCATGAACAACTAAAGAGTCTCCATGGGTCATCATTGGAAAACATATTATTTCAGTATATATTCTCTTGATTTAGTGCCTGCTGCCTGAGGTCTGTGGTACCACTAAAGCTAATAAATCATCGGTCTGGATGACAGCCTGAGCACCTGTGTTTTATCATACAGCAGGAAACCTTGTAAATTACCAAGAGAAGCAACTAGTGACCATACAGCAGAGCTAGAATCAGTCAAAGCCTCAGTCCATTAAGCCCATTTCGTTTTATTTGCAGGTGCATTAAAAGAAATAGGGAGCACTGCAAAAAAGATGAGCCCTAGCCTTTTGATTAGTGTTTAATGAGAACGACACAGGGCCGCCAGAGCAGACTCCTAATGGCCTACAGATGGAACATGTCCACAGTGGGACCCCACCTGCTTCTATCTGCCCATTGGCTGTGCTGCAATTTAGCTTATAAAAGCAATAGGGCAACTTCAAGGGAGTGAGTTTGTGGCAGGCACAGAAACCTTGCTTTGTGCTTTTGTGCCTTTGAGCTTTGTTTCACAGAGAAAGTTAGCTGATGAATTCACTTGGTGTGTCACACTTTTCAAAACTTTTGATTCCATTACTTCCTCTCAAACAAATTGGCCAGGGAAAAGAAAATGTGTCAAAGTCGATATACCTTCCTTAGCAAATTCATCAAAGTGAGTAAGCTCACTCATTTTACCCTTAACATTTTATTCACATTGTTTCTGTCTTGTTATGATAACTTCTGTATTCTTGAGCACATACCAAAGGTAGAAGTAAAAAGGAAGCTGGAGACTAAAGATGTTTGCACCACTCATTTAATGGCACTATCAGCCATAAGACACATACCCACTGGAGACAACTGGCAAGAGGGCTTTTGTCCAAGCTCTTCTTGATTTCAAGTGTCCTGTCATTAAAAGAAAATCTAGTGCTCCTAACTTAGGTCGAGGTGACATTTAACTATGTGGGGCCAAGTTTTTTATTACCTACAGGTCATTAATCTGGGTTGAATATATGCAGTGCTATTCTGAGATGATATTTCTTTACACAGAAGGACTCACAATGCACCTGCTGGGCTTCCAGATACAAGACCACAAGCCCAAATTTCAGCATGCCAACTTCTGCAAGAAAGGAGAAAGGAAGTTGTGATCATCTCTAATCATCTGTACTTATAATAGCCAGATGGCCATAATTCAGCAAAAAAACAACAGTTCTCTCTCTTCTGTGTCATTCTTTGAGAAACTGTGAGCTAGATAGAGACATAAGGTAAGCATTAGTTCTTCCCTTCAAGTACGTGCTCTCTGCTGAATATGGGGAGTCCTTTCTGCACATACACCCATAGAATGATCTCTACTTTGTGCCTCTCTGTGAGTGACCGTTCAGTCAGTTCTCAATTATTCAGGGAGAAGACTGCCATATTCTGAGTAATTTTCATTCTGTGTATCCCTCATACTTTATCATCGACTCTTCATATGCTGTCTGCTATTTCTGGTCGTGCCATTGCTGGGGTGGCAAAAAGAAGCATCACCCTTCAGCAACCCCCTCCCTGCCAGCCGTGCCAATGGCACTTCAAGCAGGGCTGCTAGAGTAAGTACTCCATCAACTTCCACCTCTCCAAGCTGTCAGCCCAAGATGATGTATCTACAAAGGGATTTCAGAGCTTTATAAGCAATAATGCCTCCTCCAAAGCACATATTAACTGAGCAAACAATACGCCTTAATTCAGCGTGTGCATTTGCATATTTACACAGAAGCCCCTGCTGCTTATTTGCCTAAGATAATGAAAGAGCATCCAAGGGACTTTATCCATTGGAGCCTAAGCACACATGCAGAAAACATGATGGGTTGATTTAAAGTTTTAATTTCCTTCTTCTGTGGGGGAGAGTCATCATTTGGATTAATTTAGATAACCCATACTATCTGGTAAAAGAGGAACTAGCCTAGGAGAGGAATTCTTATCAATCTTTTTCTTTGCAGTGCTGCTGATTTATTTCAAGATGTTCTGCCAAGTTTACTTCAGTCTGAAGTGAGGTAATGTAGAAAGACAGGGAGGCCTGATGATAGGAAAAACTGTGAAGTTCAATGAAATTTTACAGTCACATGAAATCCTAACACTGGAAATCAGAATCATAAAATATCTCATGGAATAAATGGTTACTTGCAGGCTCCCTAGGTATCTATTGGGTTGGCCCAGAAAGTTCATTCAGGTTGTTATGGATCAACCACATGATGTTATGGAAAATTATGAATGAATTTCTTGGCCCAGTCAATAGTTAAGGAACAAAGTCAACAGAATTAATCTTTCACAAGGAATTTTCTTTCTTTAAAACATTCCTGAAGATTTCTGAGTATATCCTAATCAGCTATGCCTCTAAAAACCCTTTTTTAGATTATTAAGCAATAGAAGCAATCATTTGTTCACCATTTCTTTTTCTCAGGTAAACTGAATTCAGTTTATCATAAAATCATTAACTGAGTTGCATGAAGAAAGGTATCGGGGTTAAAGAGGAAGACATAAAAATGTTTACTATTTGCACACTAAAAGATAGTGAATGCAGCAAATCATAAGGAATCTACATAACTACTTCTAGAACTAGTAAGTAAACTTGGCAAAGTAAGAATATGAGATCAAGATATTAAAACTATATTTTTATATACTAGTAACAATTGGAAAAAGTAGTTCAAAAATCAAACCATTTACACTAATTTAAAAAATCAAGACAGTGTGGTACTGAAGTAACAATGGACAAATAGATAAATGGTACAGAATGAAGCATTCAAAACCAGAGCCACACACGGTGAACATGTTTTAGACAAAAATGCAAAGCAAGTCAATGGAAAAGGAAAAAGTCTTTTCAACACATAGCACCAGAATAACTATAAATATATGAAAAAAAAATTGACCTCTTCCTCATACTGTGCACAAAGAGATAGATATATGGGCCTGAACTTAAAGCTAAAATTCTAAAGACCTTAGAAGAACAACTAAAAGAACATTTATATGATTTGGTGTAGAAAATTTTTTCAGAGAACACAAAAAGTGCTAACTAACCGTGAAATACTAACTTCACCAAAATTTAAAACTTATCCAAAGATTTTTCATTCTTTCCATTAAGAAAATGAAAAAGGAAGCTACAGATTGCAAGACAACATTTGCAATACTCTTATCTCACAAAGGACTTATATCTCAAAAAATCTGTAAAATTTAACTTTAAAAAGATCTAGAACTCACACTTCACAAAGAAGATGTAAAGAATGGCCAATAAGCACATGAAAGAAGGCCCAACATCACTAGTCATCAGTGACTGCAAATTAAAACCGGAATGAGGTGTCACTTCATATTCTCCGCGGGTGTGCGTGCATGCGTGCCAAGTTACTTCAGTCATGTCTGACTCTTTGTGACTCTTGGACTAACCCACCAGGCTCCTCTGTCCATGGGGTTCTCCAGGAAAGAATAATGAAGTGGGTTGCCATGCCTCCTCTAGGGGAGCTTCCCAACCCAGGGATCAAACTTATGTTTCCTGTGGCTCCTGCATTGCAGGCAGATTCTTTACTGGTGAGCTACTGGGGAAGCCTTCAAAAATGAATAGGCCCAGGCTAATTTAGACCAATAAGAGGGTAGTGTTGGGACTTTGGGGAAGAAGCAACTCTCTTCCTCCTCTTGGATGAGAACAAGGACAAATTTAGCCTCAGTTGCTACTGGCAGGACTCCTGTACCACAAGAAAAATCAGTCTTCCAACAAAGCCAAAACCAAGGAGAGCAGACTGGAGGGATAGAAAAAGATTGCCTCCCTATTGACAATGATACAGAAGGGTAGGATGTATATGGAGTTATAGAAATTTTGTAGAACTATGAGCAAAGTTAAGAAGGTTTAGCATATACTCTACGGAGAGCAGCCAGGAGCTCTAATAATCCTCTCCCCACTTGCCAGCACTGTCTATCCAGCAACTGAAAATGGTGTACAATAAGCCACTTTTTTGTTGTTTCAAAAATAATCTTTTGAAAAGTGCAATAGAGACGGTTCCTTTGGAAGTCTGGAAACATGTCCCCTTTGCAGTAATATACTACAGTCAACTGTCCCAGGCACCGCTAGACAGGCGCTTTAACCAGGTAAGCCTCACCACTGGTTCATAGTCACTACGGCAGCTAAAATTAAAAGACTCATAGATTGGTAGCAGAAGTGTAAAATGGTACAATCACGTTGGAAAACTACATGCCGATGTCTTAAGTTAAACACGTACCATACCCTGTGATCTATTCCATGCTTAGATATTTGAGAAATGAAAACAAAGATTTGTGTAGAAATGTTCTTAACAACTTTATTAATAGCAATCAAAAAGTGAAAAGAACCTACATACTATCAACAGGAAAACAGATAAACAAAAGATTACATATACACATATAAAAAATGGAATTCGAATCAATATTTTTTTAATGAAATACTGATAAAGAATATACCTGCCAATGCAGGAGATGCAGGAAATGCAGGCCTCTGGGTCGGGAAGATCCCCTGGAGGAGGAAATGGCACCCACTCCAGTATCCTTGCTCGAGAAATCCCACGGGCAGAGGAGCCTGGTGGGCTACAGTCCACGGGGTCACAGTCAGACATCACTGAGCAACTGAGCGCACCCACAGTGATACCTGCTACAACATAAATAAACCACAAAGACATCACGCTTAGTCAAAAAAGACTCTATTAATCCATCACATGAATGAAGTTCAAAAACAGACAGACTGACCTATGACCTTAGAAATCAGAGCAGTGGTTGCCTGTCAGGGGGCAGAGACTGACCGGGAGGAGGCTCAGTAGAACTTTCCGGAACTGTGGAAATGTTCTACATCTTGTTTGGGTTGTTAGCCACATGGGCAAATCATGGTCACATCTGTCCAAACTCATTGCCTTATGAGATTTGTGCATTTTGCTGTATGTAAATTCTACCTCAGTAAAAAGGAAGAAAGAAAAGTAGTCAGATGGAAAACACAGAGGGTCAGTTTTATATTGCCCGTGCCCCAAAACATAATGTCATCTATAATCTAATTGCGAACTAATAATATACTAAAATACTCATCAAATACCTCCTATATACTAGGAACATTTCTGGATGGACACATTTCTTAAATTTTATTTATTTTATGTTGTGTTGGTTTCTGCCTTGTTCTTGTTGCTCAGTAGCTCAGTCGTGTCCAACTCTTAGTGACCCCATGGACTGCAGCATGCCAGTCTTCCCTGTCTTTCATCATTTCCCAGGGCTTGCTCAGTCTTATGTCCATTGAGTCAGTGATGCTATCGAACCATCTCATCTTCTGTCATGCCCTTCTCCTGCTGCCTTCAATCTTTCCCAGCATCAGGGTCATTTCCAATGAGTCAGCTCTTTGCACCAGGTGGCCAAAGTATTAGAGCTTCGGCTTCAGCATCAGTCCTTCCAATGAATATTCAGGACTGATTTCCTTTAGGATGTACTGGTTGGATCTCCTTGCAGTCCAGGGGACACTCAAGGGACTTCTCCAAGACCCCATTTCAAAAGCATCAGTTCTTTGGCACTCAGCCTTATTTATGGTCCAACTCTCACATCCATACTTGACTACTGGATAAACCATAGCTTTGACTAGACAGACCTTTGTCAGCAAAGTAATGTCTCTGCTTTTTAATATGCTGTCTAGGTTGGTCATAGCTTTCCTTCCAAGGAGCAAACTCCTCTTAATTTCATAGCTGCAGTCACCATCTGCAGTGATTTTGGAGCCCCCAAAATAAAGTCGACACTGTTTCCACTGTTTCCCCATCTATTTGCCATGAAGTGCATGGGACCAGATGCCATGATCTTGGTTTTTCGAATGTTGAGTTTTAAGCCAGCTTTTTCAGTCGTCTCTTTCACTTCCATCAAGAGGCTCTTTAGTTCCTCTTTGCTTTCTTTGCCATAATGGTAGTTTCTGCCTTACATCAACTTAAATCAGCCATAGGTATACTTATGTCCCCTCCCTCTTGAACCCTCCCACCACATCCTACCCCTCTATGTTGTCACAGAACACGAGGTTGAGCTCCCTGAGTCATACAGCAAATTCCCACTGGCTATCCATTTTATTAATACATATAGTAATATATATGTCTCAATGCTACGCTCTCCATTCATTCGACCCAATGCTTCCCTTGCTGTGTCCACAAGTCTGTTCTCTATGTCTGTGTCTCTATCGCTACTGTACAAACAGGTTCATCAGGACCATCTTTCTGGGCTTTCCAGGTGATGGTAGTGGTAAAGAACCCACCTGCCAATGCAGGAAACATAAGAGACATGGCTTCGATCCCTGGGAAGATACCCTGGAGGAGGAAAAAGCAACCCACTCCAATATTCTTGCCTGGAGAATCCCATGATCAGAGGAGTGTGGAGGGCTACAGTCTGAGGGTCACAAAGAGCTGGACGTGACTTAGCATGCAGGGTACCATTTTTCTAGATTCCATATATATGCGTTAATATATGATATTTGTTTTTCTCTTTCTGACTTACTTCACTCTGTATAACAGGCACAGTTGGGCACATTTAATGGATTTTTTTTTTTCATTTTATCCTCATGGTAACCATATGAAAGCGTATTTTTTATCATTACCTCCACATTACAGATGAGAAAATTGAGGCTCAGAGATTAAGTAATTTATTCTGGATCACACAGCAAACAGGTAAAGACATATTTGTACCTCACTATCTAACTACAGAAACTAAGCTCTTATATATAAGATCTGTTGCTACTGCTGCTGCTAAGTCACTTCAGTCATGTCTGACTCTGTCAACCCCAAAGACGGAAGCCCACCAGGCTCCCCCGTCCCTGGGATTCTCCAGGCAAGAACATTGGAGTGGATTGCCATTTCTTTCTCCAACACAGGGAAGTGAAAAGTGAAAGTGAAGTTGCTCAGTCATGTCCGACTCTTAGCAACCCCATGGACCAAGCCCACCAGGCTCCTCCGTCCATGGGATTTTCCAGGCAAGAGTTCTGGAGTGGGGTGCCATTGCCTTCTCCAATAAGATCTGCAGATCATTTGAAAAGCACTTAGGGCTTTAAAATGGGTTCAATACCAACACTTCAATCAATGAGAAATCTTGATTAGAAAAAGATATACAGTATCTAAGAGGTGAAAGGTTTAAGAAAAAAAGAATGCATAAGTTTAGTGAATTAAGCAAAACAGTAATCATGACGATAAAGATTGCTGAGATTTGTTGAGCACTACCTATATGTCAGACATCACCTAAGCACTTAAATTTTAACTCATTGAATCCTCAAAATGACTCTATGAAGTAAGCATTATTATCCTTGCTTTTACAGATGAGGAAACTGAAAAGGGAGATTTTTAGTCATTCAGTCAAGTAGCAAAGATCCACAAGATAGTGAGGAAGAACAGCCAAATAAAGCGACGGAATCAGCAGAACGTTTACATTCCTGAAAACTCAAAAGTGAGATGTTATCACCCAAGAACACAGGTGAAAATTAGCGATATTAAGAATGTCATAATGACAGAAGGTACAGAGTGAGTAGAGAGTAATCAGGGATGGAGCAATACATGTTCCAGTTATATTCACCTTCAGGGAAGACTTTACACAGGGATTTGTGCATCAGCTAGAGGATGTTCCCACAAGAGGCTGGGCTCAGTCACACATTATGATTAAATTATCTCTGCCTGCAAGGATTTCTGAAGTATCATCAAGCCGCTGTAGCTCAAACAGACATGGTCTTAGGTTTTAATGTAAAACAGCTAGGTGTTTGTGAATTCACATAACTTCACTTGTTCTACCAGCAGCTACTGCTATAGGAAGTAAACCCCAGTCGAGGGAACAGTAAAACACGTTCTCCCCATGTGGTGGCTGGCAGTGTGGGTTTGTGGTTGCCAGGACTCTCTCCCTGGCCTTGTAGCCACCAAGGCAACTTGAGACCACTCAATGGGGTGAGGCTGGTAGTCAGGGAAACAAATATGAAAATAAGAATATCTTTTATTATAAGACTATAAAATCATCCCAACTTCAAAATTTTGAGTCAGAAGATAGCGGAATGCAAAACAAGTCAGCTTCCACATGCAGCTCTGCTCTGCCTCCTGCCTTGACATGTGTCAGGAAGCACGACAGCAGAAGGAGCCAAGCCCAAGTTACTCCTAAAAGCTGAGCAAGAAGGCAGATGAACTTCAATTTTTTTTTCCTTACCACTTATTCTAAGCTGCAGGCTGAGGAAAAGGTATCAGCTCAGTAGGCAGAGAAAGTAATGCAGCCTTGCTTGACTTTCCTACTCCAAGAACACTGGGTGAACATAAGGACTTGTTTCTGATATACTAGTAGAAAAAATGAAGGATGGCAAAGTCAAATCTAGAGGTAAATAGTTAAGGTTTTAATAGGTTAACTGTAAGCATGTGCTCTAGGAAAAAGTGAAAAAACATCTAATGGCAAGTATTCTTCTCTTTTTTGGGAAATTTGAGAAGCTGTAGGTAAACAATTTAGGAAGGAAACTAAAGAAAAAATGGTTTCTAACACACCTAGATAGCATATTCAAAAGCAGAGACATTACTTTGCTGACTAAGGTCCGTCTAGTCAAGGCTATGGTTTTTCCTGTGGTCATGTATGGATGTGAGAGTTGGACTGTGAAGAAGACTGAGCGCCAAAGAATTGATGCTTTTGAACTGTGGTGTTGGAGAAGACTCTTGAGAGTCCCTTGGACTGCAAGGAGATCCAACCAGTCCATTCTGAAGGAGATCAGCCCTGGGATTTCTTTGGAAGGAATGATGCTAAAGCTGAAGCTCCAGTACTTTGGCCACCTCATGCGAAGAGTTGACTCATTGGAAAAGACTCTGAGCTGGGAGGGATTGGGGGAAGGAGGAGAAGGGGTCAACAGAGGATGAGATGGCTGGATGGCATCACGGACTCAATGGACGTGAGTCTGAGTGAACTCTGGGAGTTGGTGATGGACAGGGAGGCCTGGTGTGCTGCGATTCATGGGGTCGCAAAGAGTCGGACACAACTGAGCGACTGAACTGAACTGAACTGAACCCACTAGTTTTCATTTCTCTGTGCTTCTAGAATATATAGAAATTCATTTCTTGAAAAAGCACTCCATAATGACAATGATGAGGACAATATAGTACATTTTGATTTGATTATTGTGAGAATGAAACAATACCATCTCAATTATCTTTTAAACACTAGAAGTACCTGTTGTAACCAGGTACATCTTTAATATAAAATATATGAGTGTTTTCTCTGTAAAATGCCAGGACATACATATAATGTGACACTGGAGGTGGCATGGCAATTAGGGTATAATTGCTGTAATTACTGATGGAATTACTCATATTCCTCTATGCTACTTTTTCTAATTATCTTGGTTTAATGAAAATGTGTATTTTTGCAATGAACAGGATGTGGCCATCATTTGGCTGCCTGCCTGGGATGATGTACAGTGGCTGTCCCTTGAATGAACATAGAGCAGAGAGGTCACCACTTGTTTGCAGGAAGAAGAGGTTTCTGGAACACAACAGGCAATTTAAATGCATGTCATGAACATCCTGCAAAAACTCACAGATGGGTTTCATTGGAAGAAATATAACAGTAGGGGGGACATTATCCTAGAAGGAGCCCAATAGTTTTACAGTCTTCAGACTTTAATGAGAATGACTTGTAAAAATAGTACAAAGGTTTCACACTGTTTGTCCATTCTTATTCTAGTCTCTGACTCAAAATGGATTCAAAACAGCTCCATTTATCTTGGTTTTGTTACACTATCCACCATAAAAACGATGCCTAAAAGATCGGTGCTTTAAACATTCGGAAAATGACAAGACTTGAAAGAAGCTTACTGTCACTCTTTTTACTTCATGATTTGAAATACCTTGGAAACTTAATTGGTAGGCTATGCTGCCTATTTATTCATTTATTAGCCACCTAAACAGAGGTTAAGTAGCTACCCATTGAACACAGAATATATGGCCTTTCAAAACATATATCTAATATATCCAGTTTTTTCTTAGGAGTAAAAGGTATCTAGTAAATCCAGGTAATTATCGGTATCACAGTTTTTTAGTATCACTAATCAGAAGAGCTGTAGTATACACTTTATTAAATCTATGCAAACTTTATGATGAAGTGAAGTGAAGTCACTCAGTCGTGTCCAACTCTTTGTGACCCCACGGACTGTAGCCTACCAGGCTTCTCCGTCCATGGGATTTTCCAGGTAAGAGTACTGGGGTGGGTTGCCATTTCCTTCTCCAGGGGATATTCCCGACCCAGGGATCGAACCCGGGTCTCCCACATTGTAGGCAGACGCTTTCCCCTCTGAGCCGGGAAATTGTCTTGATTCAATCACTTGACAGTTCTGAAGATCTGCTGTCTGGCCCTGTATTAGTTTCCTATGGCTTACAAATTACTACAATATTAGTGTCTTAAAACAATACAAGATTATTATTATTTTACTACCATGGAAATCAGAAGTCTAGGGTCAATAGAACTACATGCCTCCTGGAGTTCTAGCGAAGAATTTGCTTCCTTGCTTTTCCCAGCTTGACTCATGGCCACGTCACTCCAGCCTCTGCATCACTTCCAACCATCTGGCCTCATGCTTACAAGGATTCCCTAGTGATTACATTGCGCACATCCAGATAATCTGGGATAATCTCTTTGTCTCAAAGTCATTGACTTCGTCACATCTGCAAATTCTCTTCCCCATATAAGGTAACATAGTTACAAGGTTCTAGGGATTAGTATGGGGACATTTAAGGGGGCCCCTTATTCTGCCTACCATAAGGCTTCTTTTTCTATCTTAAAATGGAGGCAGAGGATTTCTCTGCCTCCACTTTTTAAAAACATCAATAGTTTCTGAAGAGAAGTCAGTCACTATAACTCATTTTTATAGAGCCAAAAAACGTCAGAAATTGCATGTTTAAGATTTCTATTACAGAGCTAGTTTTTACTTCTTTCAGTTTTTACTACTGCCCAATCAGTGGTTCCAACATGAATGTCAGCACCAAGAAAACATGCACCCAGATGTGAAGTGAAAGTCGCTCAGTCGTGTTTGACTCTTTGCGACCCCGTGGACTACATAGTCCATGGAATTCTCCAGGCCAGAATACTGGAGTGGGTAGCCGTTCCCTTCTCCAGAGGTTCCTAAATTAAATAAATTAAAAACCATTTGTTACGTTCTACCTGCCTCCATATACTGACATTACCGTTAGGTTCTTTTCCCTGAGCATCCGAGCTTTTGACTTTCCTACTGCAGGTCTTCTGAAGTCCCTTATCCCTTTCTATGAGATCTTTTTCATTCTTTGTAGATGCCCCTCCAGGAAAGGTTGGAGTCCATGGCAATTCCAAACTTCCCCCTTCCTCACTGAATGCAGATTGAATAATAAACTGAGCAAAGTTAAACCAGAAATAAATGTGCTTATGTGTTTCTGTATCTCAGTGTACATTTTGTTTCCCTAAAAGGTATTCATATAAGTGTCAGAAATGAAATAAGGATATAAGTTCCACAACAGAAAAAAATTCCTGAGTAGGAAGATAAACAATAATCCTGGATAAATATTCCTAGAGAGGTCCACACCAATCCAATACCAGTCCCACAATGACTGGTCACATCTTCTCAATGAATATGTAGAAATTAAATATGTCAGCATAGATGACAGAGTAACTAACAGATAATGAGTAATCAACGGGGTCATCACCTAACTGCATATCAGCTGGAATGAATTTATATAAACACAACATAATACAATACTGTATGCTGTAGGTCAAACTGACAGTATCAGTGACAAATGATCTTGATTTTTACATATTTTAAATGCCTTGGAAACAAATTGGCAGGCAATACTATTTATTCATTTTATCAGTTTGCTGGTAAAATTAAATAAAAATTTAAGGAACATTCATTATATCCAAACACTGTTTCAATAAGTATGAATGTTGTGCACATCCCTAAGATTTAGTTCTATAAATCTGTAAATTCAGAAAGTGTTTATTTATTTATCCAAGCACTGGATTAGGTATATAACGATAATAACCCCTGCCTCCACAGAGGGCTAACATTCTGGTGAGGAACATAGATAATGCACATGATAAAAAAAAGAATAAGAGAGATATTAGGTAGTGTTATGTTCTAAGGGGAAAAATAAAGCAGACAAGGGGATGTGAACTCTTGAAAGTGTGAGGAGGTTATATTTTGGACAGGGTAGTCAAGGAAGGAGTCACTGAAATGGTGACCTTTAGGGAAGATGGAAAATACGTGACATCAATTAGCCATGCAGGTATCTGGAAAGGGGGCATTCCACACAAAGGGGATAGAAATTTCGAAGATCCTGGACTGCTGATAGAAGCAGGAAGGTCAGTGGTGGGAGCTGAGAGAGACAGATGGAAGTGACAGTAATCAAATCAGAGGTAAAATGAGGAGCAGATGCCATGGGTGTGTAGGTCATGATTATGATTTATTCTGAATGAAATACAAAGGCACTCAAGTATTCTGAACTTCAATGGGATGGCATAATCTGAGACATAATCTAACATGACATAATCTAACCCATGCTCAACAGGGTCAGTCTGGCCTCAACATTGAAACTAAACTAAAGGAGGGGTAAGCTCAGAATTAGGAAACCAGCCTGAGAGCTAATCCAATAATCCAGAAATGATGGTGGCTTGTGCCAGGCTGGTGCCAGTAGAGGTGGTGAAAAATGGTCAAATTCTGACAGAGAAGAGTTAAAAGGATTTGCTGGAAAACTAGATTTGGAGTGTGAGAGAGAGATGAATCAAGGATTACTCTGAGGTTTGGGGCTGAATAACTGGGAAAATGGAATTGTCATAACTGAGATGGAAAAGACTGTAGGAAAAATTGATTTGTGAGGTCAAAGTGTATTGGGCACCAATTTCAGCCTTTGTGGAACTGGGCAGGTTCCTTCCTTACAACCACCACCAACTGTGGGGACATCAGCTGGTATCCTATAATTTAACTCAACTCTGATATTATATGCCTGAAGATAACATTAGATTCCGCAGGTGACGGGCAGGCTCAATTCTACAAGAATTCCCCACCCCAACTTCAGATGCCAGTCACAAGCCCAAGTAGTTATCTGTGCTTCTAACAAATTGGCCATAAATCAGAGGTTTCCATGACCCCATCCTTCCCTGGGTTAGATTAATTTGCTAGAGTGGCTCACCAAAGTCAGGGAAGATTTTACTCAACAGATCACCAGTCTATTACGCAAGGATATAATTCAGGAATGGCCAGAAGGAAGAGATACATGGGGCAAGGTGGGAAAGAGTGAGGAACTTCCATGCCATCTCTAGGCACTCCACTCTTTCCAACTCACCTGCGTTCACCAAGCTGGAATCTCTTTGAACTCTTTCTTTTGGGGCTTTAATAGAAGCTCCATTTCATAGGTCTAATTGATTAAATCATTGGCCATTGGCAACTGAACTCAATATTTAGCCCTTATCCACTCCCTGGAAGTAAGCAGTGAGAAAGAGTTTCAACTTCTAATCACAAGGCTGGTTCTGCCCTTACCCTTTGGTGCATTCCAGTCACCTCATTTGCATAACAAAAAGCCTTTCTCTCTCATCATTTAGGAAGTCCTAAGGGTTTTAAGAGCTCTGGGCCAGAAATGGGGACAAAGACCAAAGACCAAATATACATTTCTTAAAATAAATTGCTATAATGGAAATTCAAGAGCCCAGTCTGGGATATGTTTAGCTTGAAATGCCTATTATACAGCCAATTAAAGACATCAAGAAGCCACTTAAATGTATGGCTTGGAGACATATTCAGCTGTAGGCTGCCATCCACCTGGCTGGCAGGGAATCCAGCCTCAGTCATTATCAGGGTAATTTTCCTCTCCATTGGATATTAGGATCACAGGCTTACATTATGCCAGAAACCAGGAAGGACACGTCCTTACTCTATGCACGTCCCAGCACTGTAGTTGTTTCTTTCCTCCATGCTGCTGTCAAGAACTTGTACTTGAGTCATTGCCCATAGGTTTGTCCACATGCATGACCTTCTCAAAGATTCTGAAGCAAAAGGATCTCTAGAGAGAGAAGGGAAATATTGGCCTTTCAAAAGGTCTTTCCTTGAGATTTTTCCATAGAGTAAGAATGGGGGAAAGAGATACTATTACCAGTCAATGTTTTTAAAAATCTAAACAAAACTCTCATTTACACTAAGACTATGCACACCCTTGAGTGTGTCTTTCTCTTTTACCATTCAGTGTTCAGGTTTATATGTCCATGCAAGTCTGTTAGTTTGCTTGGCCACAACATGAAGAAACAAGACGCTCAGGAAAGTTCAGGGGTTGACCAGCGCTCGCACAACAAAAAGAAATAGTATCTTTGGATTAAATGACTGCACATAACACCTAGCACCCAAATCTGAAGTCAGGCATCCAGGTCTTTCTTTTTAGTGCTTATTTACCTTATCACAAGTTGTCACCTTCAAGTGAATAGATGGAAATTATTTGAATCTAGCCTATTAATCATTTAAATGTAAATGAGTGCTTCAGAACTTATATACTTACAGTATATGTCGTGGTCCGTGCGCAGGTTGGAAAATAATTTCCAGACATGAGGCAGAATGAGAGGGAAATAAAGTTTATTAGAGTGGAAGACGCTGTTAGAAGAGCAAGCCAGCTCAAGGGAGAACCGACGTTGGACAGGGGTGCTTAGTCCATTTTTATATCCAGGGTACAAGGAGTGGGGTAGGGGTCTTGTGGGTCATTTGCTGATTGGATGAGGCATGGATACTGGGTGGGGGAAGAGTAGGGCAAATACCTTCTCCCTACGGGGTAGGAGGGGAGACAGGTTATACTGTTACATTAATAGTTAGAACATGGGGGCGGGGGGAAGGATGATAAGGGTCTGGGTTTCTGTTCCTCCATTCCAAGACCCTCCTTGGTCTTATCTGCTCTTTCATCCTTGGATCACCACAGTATATAAGCATAGAATAATGCTTCTGGTTATTTCCAGTTTAAAAACAGGTTCTCATTGTACCAAAGGTTTCCCAGGTAGCTCAGGTGGTAAAGAATCATTTGCCAATGCAGGAGCCACAGGAGACATGGATTCCATCTGGGTCAGGAAGATCCCTTGGAGAAGAAAATGGCAACCTACTCCAGTATTCTTGCCTGGAGAATCCCATGGACAGAGGAGCCTGGCAGGCTACAGTCCATGAGTCAGACACAACTTAGCAACTACACCACTAGTACTCATTAAATAATCTAACCAAACCCAACATTTTAATCAATCCATCTCATTTAACTACTATATGAGAAAGCAAATATCCTTCTTTTTTTTAACTGTATGTTCAAGATCTGATGTTAGAAATCTTTATTTGTCATTAAGGTGGCTTTTTTTTTCTCATAAGTAAAATTTACTTCAAAGATACTTTCAAAAGATAGCTATTCATTTCAGCTGAAAAGCATTAGACCTTTAAATTCAAAAGATATTTCACTGAGCTTCTTCCAAAGCAAAATTTCTTAAAGTATTCAACCAACTTGTGAAATAAGTTTTATATAAGCTTTCACTGATTCTAGGCAACAACATTTTGACAAACAAGTTTAGCATTGAAACTAACAGTTGCAATTCAGTAGAAAGAAGTTCTCTCTTTTTCATTTTAATAACATTTCTGCACAATTCCAAAATGATAGGGTCCCTGTTATTCTGGGTACAATGCTCATTACTCATGTCTGCTGGGGCATTATTGGATGTATACTTTGGAATAAAGAGGGCTTTTACAATGTCTAATATGATGTCCTCTGCAATCTGTTATTAGCCTGTGCATCGCCTTGCCAGTTAATCATCCCATTACAAAATTTGAAAATCTGACAACCCAGAGGGATTGAAATGCAGTGTGATACAAGATTAGAAATATCTATATGGAAATGAAGTAAGGATAACAAATGTTGTAGATTGGTACATAAAATAAAGACTTCGAAAAATGTTTGTTCTGGAGATCTCTCAATACTTTAACCATAAAAGAAACAGGGCAACAAACAAGCAGGGAGACCAGAGAATCATTAACTTGACCACAGGCGAGGAATAAAATAAAACCAGCAGTTTGTACGGTATTTCTTGGAAGCTCTCCAACACTATTAAAAATCAAATTAATATATACACCAGCTCTCTATTTACCTGCCCTGTCACCTGAGAGCAGAAGAGGCCGATGCATTTCGTCAGTCATCCCCAGAACTGCACAGCGCCATTAATCTTACCGCTTGTTTATGTGTTCTAGTTGGTCCCTTTGCTTCTCTGTGTACTTTGCTGCCATCTCCAGGAAACTGTGATGACAAGAACAGTCCAAACTAGAAGGCTGTTACAGCCCTAGAAAAAAGTCTTGAGGTTTTTGAAAGTGACTGCCTTTGAAAGCATCTTTAATAGAAAGTCCTTTGGAAATTCAAAATATTTGCAGCTATCAATGGTATTAGAACACAGATACTATATATATTGGTTATTTGTAACTAAAAAATCACACTTTAAAACAAGTTTCATTAGCAAAATGCCAAATTCACAAGAAATCCCATTAAAATAACATGTCTAATTCCCATACTGTTAAAGATAATAGAAAAATACTTTGTCATGAATATCTTTATTGCTATAACAGGCCAAAAAATTAATGGTAAATTGGTCTACATTGATTATATTGAATTACTATAAATTCAAATCCTTTTCTGGTGAACAAGTTCTCTAAAGGAGATAGCGCCCACTTAAATTCCATTTGCTAGTGATCATAAAAGAGGGTAATAAAAAAGCTAGAGGCAGGAATTTGTGGAATTCTAGAAAAAAAATCTAAAGCAGGGAGGTTGGGGATCAGTGGTAAGGATTTTAAATTCGGTAAACTTCTACCTGTAGGATGGTTACTGCCAGACAGGCCCCCTTCACTGGCATATAAAGAAAAAGGAAACAATCCTTCTAGCACTCAGGGGAAACTGAAGGTACTTCTCAGCCAGGAATAGACAGCAAGTGCATTGAGGTTCAATGTGGTGTATGACAAGGCACAGACTCTGTTACAGTGTCAGTGCAGGGAAGGCTAGCATGTGACTGACCAACCTGGGAAAGAGAGAGTGCCTGCTCTGACATTAAGTATTTATGTTTGGTCAAAAAGGTACAAAATAATAACTGAACAACTCTTTATTTCATAGATGACATTTGATATCTGAACAATACATGTCCACACTTAAGATAAAGTAATGGATATCTGACCATGCTTTTCATCTTTTAATAAAAGACCATGCACTAATCCTTACATATTCTGGTAAAAGGTGTATCTTCAATGCCCAGTAGAAAAGAATAGACCTCTAGTATATAGTCAAGGGATTCTTAACATGGGAAGTCTAGGTAGTCCATGCTTCAGATCAGAATTTACATTATCTTTCCCCTTGTTGAATGGCAATATCTTTTACAAAAGGGACAGTGTCTTACTTAGTTCCTAGCAAAATGTATGGCACTATAGACAGTCTTTAAATGTTTCTTGAACTGAAATAAATATAATAAACATGTCACTAAAGGTTATTTGTTGATGATGACTTATAACACTTCTAAAATAACATTCCCAATCCTTGAGACAACTGCCATTGTTTTGAAGCAAACTGCTACACCTTTGGAGGAAGGAAAGATAATTCACAAGCAGACTTCTCTATGGAAAGTAAGCCACAGTCAGTGTGCAAATAAATGTGAGAGTAAGTAAGTTCAGTCGCTCAGTCGTGTCCGACTCTTTGCGACCCCATGAATCGCAGCACGCCAGGCCTCCCTGTCCATCACCAACTCCTGGAGTTCACTCAGACTCACGTCCATTGAGTCCGTGATGCCATCCAGCCATCTCATCCTCGGTCGTCCCCTTATCCTCCTGCCCCCAATCCCTCCCAGCATCAGAGTCTTTTCCAATGAGTCAACTCTTCGCATAAGGTGGCCAAAGTACTGGAGTTTCAGCTTTAGCATCATTCCTTCCAAAGAAATCCCAGGGTTGATCTCCTTCAGAATGGACTGGTTGGATCTCCTTGCAGTCCAAGGGACTCTCAAGAGTCTTCTCCAACACCACAGTTCAAAAGCATCAATTCTTCGGCGCTCAGCCTTCTTCACAGTCCAACTCTCACATCCATACATGACCACAGGAAAAACCATAGCCTTGACTAGACGGACCTTAGTCGGCAAAGTAATGTCTCTGCTTTTGAATATACTATCTAGGTTGGTCATAACTTTTCTTCCAAGGAGTAAGCGTCTTTTAATTTCATGGCTGCAGTCACCATCTGCAGTGATTTTGGAGCCCAAAAAAATAAAGTCTGACACTGTTTCTACTGTTTCCCCATCTATTTCCCATGAAGTGATGGGACCAGATGCCATGATCTTCGTTTTCTGAATGTTGAGCTTTAAGCCAACTTTTTCACTCTCCTCTTTCACTTTCATCAAGAGGCTTTTTAGTTCCTCTTCACTTTCTGCCATAAGGGTGGTGTCATCTGCATATCTGAGGTTATTGATATTTCTCCCAGCAATCTTGATTCCAGCTTGTGTTTCTTCCAGTCCAGCATTTCTCATGATGTACTCTGCATATAAGTTAAATAAGCAGGGTGACAATATACAGCCTTGACGTACTCCTTTTCCTATTTGGAACCAGTCTGTTGTTCCATGTCCAGTTCTAACTGTTGCTTCCTGACCTGCAACAGATTTCTCAAGAGGCAGGTTAGGTGATCTGGTATTCCCATCTCTTTCAGAATTTTCCAGTTTATTGTGATCCACACAGTCAAAGGCTTTGGCATAGTCCATAAAGCAGAAACAGATGTTTTTCTGGAACTCTCTTGCTTTTTCCATGATCCAGCGGATGTTGGCAATTTGATCTCTGGTTCCTCTGCCTTTTCTAAAACCAGCTTGAACATCAGGGAGTTCACGGTTCACGTATTGCTGAAGTCTGGCTTGGAGAACTAGTACAAGTTAATATTAATAGTTTTTCTAATCCTATTTTTTTTAATACTGAAAAAAATGTCTAACAAGGGACTCAATTTTCTTGAAAATATTAAGGATAAAAAATTAACCGTCATAAGGAAAATATCAACAGAATGAGTCAGCCAATTAAAGATTCCTTGATAGAAAAGAGGCCTTGACTCGGAAAACAAAACAGGGAAAACTAGGTAAAAGGTGTCCTTTCAGCACATACAGTATACAATAGATAACAGACAAATGGGAGGCAGTGATCCCACTGAGCACAGAATACTCAAAAGGGAGACCAATTAGATTTACCAGAAGGCTTCGAACTTTTTTGAAGAATAAAAAACTGATGGCTCATAAATTTGTAAACTACAAGCTTAGTAAATACAAGCTTGGTATTTGAAAAATACAAGCTTGGTTTGCCATAGACATCATCAAATTTACTTTATAAGTAAAATGGTCTACACCACCCAGACCAAGAAAATGAGCAATTCTTAAGGTCTATACATTTTTTTCTGTCCATTATCTTTAGATTAGACCAAAGGAGTGGAAAAGGCAGTTCCCTTCACTATAAATTAGTCTAAAGTGTAATCAGGCTTTTGGCTGTCATCTGCCCAGAAAACAGCTCTTCCAGCAGAACTGCCAAGTGCACTGCCTTCTGTAAATGAACCCATGTTGAATAAATGAAGGGGCCAGTCCTTGTCCTAGTCTGATAAGTAGCCTCCATCCCATTAAGCACAAGACACAAGAAGAGGCAAACCCCATAATTCTAATATACCAGCTGTCCTAATTATTATAGAAAGAAAATTGATATCTTAATGCTGATTTTAGTAGGCATGAGAAAAGAAAATTTTTAGTGAATCAGCTGCATAACAGACCCTGTTTACCAACACTTTTACACATCTAAACTATAAGAAATGTATCTATGAAAGATACACTGGCACACCCCAATGTGCCCAATGAATGAATGTGCAACATATTTCCACAAGATATGAAAATTCCCCCTAAACCCTAAATTTGCCCCAAAACTAATGGCAAAAAAGCAATATTCAACCCAGAAAATAATTTTCATTAATTATACTATCCTCTCAGGCTATTTCCCCTTCTATAGGCTATAGTATTAGTCATTTTTTATGCAATAATTTCATGGACTTGTTAGGATGAAATAAGATAATATATAAACAAAGAGTGCTTATACATGTAAAAGAGGTATAAAAAGTTTGTTGTTACCAGGAAGGAGGTGGGAGGGGGGTTCAGGATGGGGAACATGTGTACACCCATGGCAGATTCATGTTGATGTGTGGCAGAACAAATACAATATTGTAAAGTAATTAGCCTCCAATTAAAATAAATAAATTTAAATTTTAAAAACAAGTTTGTTTTTATTTTTACTGAGTAGAAAGGGACTTCTCCCCAAACTTCTCAGGTTCTCAAAATTGTGTCTCAAATATAAACATATACCAAAATAAACTGATGTACATATTTAAACTGATGGCATTATGAGACAAAAATTTCAAAAGAGAATGAAAATATTTTTTCTCAAGATTGGCTGGTTGGAGCATCGGGAACCTGATGCTAAATCATTCTACTACTAGCACAGACTTAAGGGAACCAGCCCAGACCTAGGAAGGCTCAGTCTAGGGGAGAAAGCACAATGCTTTATCAGAACAGGGGTTACCTGGGTAACAGCTGGACTCTAGCAGGTGGCACTACGGTTAACATCTCTGTCCAGATCAGCAATGAAGCTGACTGATCATAACCAAGTCGTTCCATAGCTACTCGTGGGCTCATTGCCCCTCTTTACCCACAGCAACTGGAGCAGGTTGCATCTTTTCTGCTAACCTGGTTAGGAGGTGTCAGCTGCAGTCTTAAAATGGAAATTAGTAGAGATAAAGCAGAAAAGGAGGCAAGAGCAAATAGTCTCCACTAAATAATCTTTGAAGTTCTAGATATCCATAGCCCTTTGGAATGTATTTTGTCTTTAAATCATCTTGAAGTTCATTTCCCGCCTGTTCCCTTTAGCTTATTTGACCCTCACCAGAATTTTTCTGATCCTGTCTTGATTCACAAAATAACTAGTTGGATGCCTTCTTTACATGTCTATGGCACTCAATTCTCACTTTTCAGTGACTTCTGTCCTACTGAATTAAAATTACCTACGTATCTGTGTATTTCCCAACTGTTCGTTTTGACTAATTCTTTCCTCTGTATAGTTCACTCAGATTCTGCCTACTTGGGTGATACCTCTGATGGTCATTAAAATTATAATGAACACCCGCCTGGAACCCTGGAACCTCTCATATTTGCTCATACCTTAATGGACACTTCATTCTGAGTTGCCCACATTCTGAAGCTGTTTTTGTGCATGAAGTCTGTTTCAGTTCACTTCAGTTCAGTTCAGTTGCTCAGTCGTGTCCGACTCTGCGACCCCATGAATTGCAGCACGCCAGGCCTCCCTGTCCATCACCAACTCCTGGAGTTCACTCAGACTCACATCCATCGAGTCAGTGACGCCATCCAGCCATCTCATCCTCGGTCGTCCCCTTATCCTCCTGCCCCCAATCCCTCCCAGCATCAGAGTCTTTTCCAATGCGTCAACTCTTCGCATGAGATGGCCAAAATACTAGAGTTTCAGCTTTAGCATCATTCCTTCCAAAGAAATCCCAGGGCTGACCTCCTTCAGAATGGACTGGTTGGATCTCCTTGCAGTCCAAGGGACTCTCAAGAGTCTTCCCCATCACCACAGTTCAAAAACCTCAATTATTTGGCACTCAGCCTTCTTCACAGTCCAACTCTCACATCCTACATGACCACAGGAAAAACCATAGCCTTGACTAGACAGACTTTAGTCAGCAAAGTAATGTCTCTGCTTTTGAATATGTTATCTTAGAAACCAAGAAATCCCAGTGGGGATAGCATACCAAATAGAAGTCAGATGCAATCATGAACAAGTAATAAATTAATGGAAAGTCTGGAGAACAGCTGACAGTGCCAAAAATAAATGTGAGTTCAGGAACACTATCTCCTACATTATGGCTAGTGCAAGAGAAATTGCATAAGTAAAAAAAAATACCTGCCAGTTTTCTAGAAATCAATTTATTTAACTTTTTCTCCTGAGTGGATCAATTCACAATGTTAGTAAACATTTATTTGATAACCTACAGTGTAGAAGCATTGTATTGGGTGTTAGATGAGGAAACACAAAAAAAGCTGAAAAGGTTTACAGAGGTCTACCATGTTCATGGAAAGCCTATTCAAGTTACAAGAATGTGGGATGGGGGCGGGAAGGGAGGCTCAACAGGGAGGGGTTGTATGTATACTTGTGGCTGATTTGCATTGTTGTATGGCAGAAACTGATACAACATGGTAAAACAATTTTCTTCCAACTAAAAAATAAACCAAAAAAAAAAGGGAATATGACTTTGTGAATTATTTCATCTTACACCCTATTTCAGCAAATGAGGAATGTCTTTGCAATCATGTGAATGCACTTGGATTCTATCCTCAGTAGCAGTCAAGCACCTGGAGATGCACAGCAATGTGCTGCAATCTTTGCTTGTGGCATGTGGCAACGATGTGCTTGGCCCACGATGCCTCTCATTCTTTCCTACAAGTGCTCACAACTTCTTAGTTATAGTGGTGATGATCTTCTGTGTTGTTTGCATTGCTTTTTCCGTTATCTTTATTGTTGTGTTTTGCCTTAACAGCTCAATTACATAAAATCAAGAATGCTCTGTCAGTTAAATGATGAAGCTTCAACGTTTTCTGTGAAAATTGCATTTTAGATTTAGGAGAATTCATCCTTGAAGGATATTTCAGGAACAATTATCCTCTCAAAGCTGAAGAAAGGAAGAGAGGGGCAAAATGTAGCATAATAATAATTTCCCCAATAATTACATAAATTCAATTCAATTACCAAGGAGTTTATTGAAGGACTGGAAAAATATTTTAAAAGTTCAGAAAGAAGAATCAATATGTGATTGTTGCCATGATACCTGGGGGTAAGAGGGAGAAAAGAATAATGAAATTGTACCTATAAAACATTTAAATAATTAAACTACACTGATGAAATCAGTATGGGCTTCCTAAGAGGCTCAGGGGTCAAGAATCTGCCTGCAATGCCGGAGATGTAGGAGACACAGGTTTGCTCTCTGGGTGAAGATCTCCGGGAGAAGGAAATGGTAACCCACGACAGTATTCCTGCCTAAGAAATTCCATGGACAGAGGAGCCGAGCAGGCTATAGTACAAGGAGTTGCAAAAAGTCAGACATGACAGAGCACTCACAATGTATAATATTGGCATTGAAAGAGCCAAATAGATAAATGAAACAGAAGAGAAAATCCAAAACAGATCCAAGTATACATAATAATGATATATGGTAAAGAAGCACTTCAATCTGTTGGAAAAGAGGGTATTTGTATAATTGTGTACATAAATGGAAAAAATTAAAGACAGACTTTCACTTCATATAAAAAGAAATTTCAGATGGTTTTATAACCTAAACCTGAAAAAAACTGTGAAAAAATTTTTAAATAGATTATTTATAAAACCTCAAGGTATGGAAATTCTTAAGCAATAGAGGGAACCCAGAAGTCACAAAGAAGATAATGTTTTAAAGTAGTAAAACAAAAAGAATTCAGCCTGCTATAAAACACCATAAAGAAGGTCAAGGAAAAAACTATATTCTAAAAAAAAAAAAAAGAAAACTCCAAAAAATTCATGGCTGACAAATGCTTCTACTGAGTAATAAGCAAAACAAATTTTGCATAGAAAAATGGGAAAAAGAAAATCAAATGGCAATGTAAAGAAGAAGTACAATTTACAGAGACACAAATGCTCAACCTGAAATAACAAGAAAAATACAAAAGTAAAATAACCAGATTTTTTTATCACCCATTATTGTTGCAAACAAATAAGACAGGTATTTCCAGTGCTAATGAGGATGTGGAACCGAGGCAATCTCATGCAGTGGTGATAGGAGTCTGAATTGCTTCTTTTTGTAAAGTATCTGACAGTTTCTGCTAAAACATTAAATGTGCACAGCCTTTGACTCAGTGATTCTATTTCTAGAAAACCATCATATGGAAAAAATCACAAATACAAAAAGATGCATGTAGGAAAATATTTCCTGCAGCATTGTTAGAAACACCAAAATGACTAGAAACAACCTGAATGGCTATAAATAAAGTACTGGTTAAATATAATAAGACATGATAGATGATTCTGCAGTTGTTAGAGAGGAGTGGTTTTGTACTGACCTGAAAATCTGATACATAATTAAGCAGGAAAAAAAAGCAAGTTGTAGGCCAATATTTATAATATAATCTTAGTATGATATAAAGAAAAACCTCTATAAATGTGTATATATTTTCATATATGTATGCAGATCAGGAAGCAACAGTTAGAACTGGACACGGAACAACAGATTGGTTCCAAATAGGAAAAGGAGTACGTCAAGGCTGTATATTGTCACTCTGCTTATTTAACTTATATGCAGAGTACACCATGAGAAAGGCTGGGCTGCATGAAGCACAAGCTGGAATCAAGATTGCTGGCATAAATATCAATAACCTCAGATATGCAGATGACACCACCCTTACGGCAAAAAGCAGAGAAGAACTAAAGAGCCTTTTGATGAAAATGAAAGAGAACAATGAAAAAGTTGGCTTAAAGCTCAACATTCAGAACACTAAGATCATGGCATCTGGTCCCATCATTTCATGGGAAAAAGATGGAGAAACAGTGGAAACAGTGGCAGAGTTTATTTTCTTGGGCTCCAAAATCACTGCAGATGGTGACTGTAGCCATGAAATTAAAAGACACTTACTTCTTGGAAGGAAAGTTATGACCAACCTAGACAGCATATTAAAAGCAGAGACATCACTTTGCCAACAAAGGTCCGTCTAGTCAAGGCTATGGCTTTTCCAGTAGTCATGTATGGATGTGAGAGTTGGACTATAAAGAAAGCTGAGTGCCAAAGAATTGATGCTTTTGAACTGTGGTGTTGGAGAAGACTCTTGAGAGTCCCTTGGACTGCAAGGAGATCCAACCAGTCCATCCTAAAGGAAATCAGTCCTGAATATTCCTTGGAAGGACTGATGTTGAAGCTGAAACTCCAATACTTTGGCCACCTGATGTGAAGAACTGTCTCATTTGAAAAGAGCCTGATGCTGGGAAAGATTGAAGGCAGGAGGAGAAGGGGACAACAGAGGATGAGATGGTTGGATGGCATCACCAACTCAATGGACATGAGTCTGAGTAAACTCCCGGGAGTTGGTGATGGACAGGGAGGCCTGGCATGCTGCAATCCATGGGGTGACAAAGAGTTGGAAGGACTGAGCCCCTGGACTGAACTGAACTGATGCGTATATGGGGTTGGCCAAAAAGTTTGTTCAGTTTTTTCCATACAATATTAAAGGAAAACCCACATGGACATTTTGGCCAACCCGATATGTCCATGTGCAGATCCACATATATCTTTTCTAAAATACCAGGATACCCACAAAATGTTAACATTGGTTTTTTTTTTTTTCAGGAAGATAAGATAGAGGTATTATAGAAGGGGAAACTAAGAATTGTTCCTTCATATACCTTTGTATTGTTTGGATGCTTTCGATAAGCATATTAATTTAAAAGCTTAAGCATACTTTAGAAGTTGAAGCTGACCCTGACATTTTACCCTTACTTTAATTAATTTATTTATTCAACAAGTGTTTAAGCTTGAAACTAAAATTGTGTAATTCCTTTAAAAAATTCAAAATAAACCCAATCAACAAGCAAAATTATTTAGCCGTTTGGGATATATTTTGCAACAGTGAAATCATTCAATTAGTTTTACTCATCCATTAGGCTTAAAATTTTATTGCAGTAGTTTTGTGGTTAGGACACAATTAGTAACATGGGTACAGTAATGAAAAATATTGTTATTTATTCTATACTAGGGGTTGCAAAGAGTCAGACACGACTGAGCGACTGAACTGAACTGAACTGATATGACAAAAACCCAAATACTCCATAAATGTTTGACAAGATTCAGGAGTTTGTCTTTTAATATATATTCTACCTCCCTTACTGTATGGATCCTCTTATGATAAGACATACTGCAAGACAAAAATATAAAACTAAATTCTCATACTTGACTGTAAATCTCCTTCCTGCACTTTAGGTAGCTACTGCGTTTATCAGAAGCCCAGAAGTTCAACTCATTAAGTTCTAAGAGAAATCACAAACAAATTGAAGATGTGTGCGTGTGTGTGTCGCTCACTCAGTCATGTCTGACTCTGTGACCCCATGGACTGTAACCTGACAGGCTCCTCAGCTCATGGAAACTGAAGATAATGGTTGCCAAATGTTGACTTGAGCGACCCACTACATGTAAGAGGCTTTATAAGAAGTATATTATGTAGTCATTCCTCTAGACTCTCCAGGCTCTCTGTTTCTATTAATGCCTCCATCCCTTCACTTTTAGGGGGAGAGGGAAAATGCTAGGGGAGTCAGTAATAAACATAACATCCAATTATACTTATTGTTCTAGGTTCCTGATACATTTTTCTGTTCTCCCTTGATATCTGTCTCTTTATTCTTTAATTTTTTTCTTTCAATTGTTCTCTTTTTCAAGTGCTTTGGTATAGTAGTATTATTTTAAATTTGAGTCTTTTATTTTAAATTGGAGGATAATTGCTTTACAACGTTATGTTGATTTCTGCCATACAACAACACAAATCAGCTGTAAGTATACATATATCCCCTCACTTTGGAGCCTGCCTCCCACCACCTCCCGCTAGTTCCACCCCTCTAGGTCATCAAAGAGCACCAGGCCAAGCTCGCTGTGTTATAGGGCAACTTCCCACCAGCTAGCTATTTTACACATGGCAGTGTATGTATGTCAATGGTACTCTCTCAGTTCGTCCCACCTCTCCATATCCATCTCAGCCCACAAGTCCATTCTCTATGTCTGCATCTCTGCAAATAAGTTCATTAGTACCATTTTTCTAGATTACATTTGTTGTTGTTTAAGCTGCTAAGTCATATCCAGCTCTTTTGCAACCCCTGGGACTCTAGTCTGCCAGGCTCCTCTGTCCATGGAATTTCTCAGGCAGGAATACTGGAGTGGTTGCCATTTCCTTCTCCAGGGGATCTTCGTGACCCGTGGATTGGACTCATGTCTCTTGCATTGGCAGGTGGGTTCTTTACCACTGAGCCACCAGGGAAGTGCCCAAGATTTCATATACATTAATATATGATGTTTGTTTTTCTCTTTCTGACTTACTTCACTTTGTATTACAAGCTTCAGGTTTGTCCATTTCAGGTCAACTGACTCAAATTCATTTCTTTTTATGGCTAAGTAATATTCCATTGTATATATGTACCAAAACTTTATCCATTCATCTGCTGATGGACATTTAGGTTGCTTCCATGTCCTGGCTATTGTATAAAGTGCTGTAATTAACATTGTGGTACATGTGTTTTTTTTGAATTATGGTTTTCTCATGGCATGTGTGGCACTTCCCACAAGGCACTAGCGGTAAAGAACCTGCCTGCCAATGCAGAAGATGCAAGAGATGCAAGTTCAGTCCTTGGGTCAGGAAGATCCCCTGGAGAAGGGCTTGGCAACCCATTCCGGTATTCTTGCCTGGAGAATCCCATGGACAGAAGAGCCTGACGGGCTACAGTCTATAGGGTCACAAAGAGTCAGACACAACTGAAGCGACTTAGCACACACACACACAGCACATGCCCAGGAGTAGGATTGCTGGGTCATATGGTAGTTTTATGCCTCGTGTTTTAAAGAATCTTCTTACTGTTCTCCATAGTGGCTGTATAAATTTACATTCCCACCAACAGTGCAAGAGGGTCCCCTTTTCTCCACATCCTTTCTAGAATTTAGAGAACTGTATAATTTTTATTACTCTTTTTTCAAAAATACTAAAGTGTCAAACTTAAGGCAGTTCTTTGACACAAGGAAACAGTAACTAAATAGATATACAGTCTTTATTCATAAAGGTGGATTTATGCTTTATTCATGACTGGGATTAGTGTATTTTTTTAATTAATTTTTATTTTTTAGTTTGTTTTGCTTTACAATACAATATTCGTTTTGCTATACATTGACATGAATCAGCCACGAGTGTACATGAACTCCCAATCCCGACCCCCACCTCCCCCCTCCCGCCCCACACCTTCTCTCTGGATTATCCCTGTGCATCAGTCCCAAGCATCCTGCATCCTGCATCAAACCTGGACTGGCGATTCGTTTCACTTATGATATCACACATGTTACACTGCCACTCTGCCAACCCATCCCACCCTCTCCCTCTCCCACAGAGTCCAAAAGGCTGTTCTATGGATTAGTGTATTTTGAAAGAGGTACCAAACAGCTAGCCCATCCTTTCACCCAGTGAGGACACAGAGAGAAATCAGCAGTTTATAACCCAGAAGAGGGCCTTTATCAGAAACCAACCAGCACCCTAATCTTGGACTTCCAATCTCTAAATTGTGAGGCATAAATTTCTGCTGTTTATAAACTACCTAGTCTGTGGGGTTTTTGTTATAGCAGCCCCAAAAGACTAAGACAAGAATGAAAGACATATTTACTTGATTAGTTCCCCCAATGTATTAGGTTTAAATCTGACCAAACTTAAACTTTCCAGGGGCCTTCTGAAAGTATAAGCACATGTGTTAATTAAGCACCACTCAATTAATCTTAGAGTTTGGTCATTCTTTTTTAGAAAAAATTGATTTCTTTGAGCTTTTCTGCTCTCAATAATAGATTCTTAGAGAAAAAAAAAAAAAAAAAAAAACCTTAGAAAGCATTTCTTTGCCTGTATTACTCTAAGAATTGTCTCCTTTTTCCCCAAAGGAATTTTTATTGTAGAGAAGCACCAGAACTCTGCCACCATTTTATAATTCTCTGCTCTATTTTCTGAACAATTTAAACTTTCACATTTTACTAAGACAGTTTTGTTACAGAACATCTGAGTCTAAGTACTGACTCGTGGAAATTATTTTCAATATAAGTGCAAGCTCTACTACATAAGCTGCTGCTGCCATTCAATCACTTCAGTCGTGACTGAACACCCCATGGACTGTAGCCCACCAAGCTCCTCTGTGCATGGGATTTTCCCAGGAAGAATACTGCAGTGGGTTACCATGCCTTCTTCCAGGGGATCTTCCTGATCCAGGGATCAAACCCGTATCTCCTACATCTCCTGCATTACAGGCAGGTTCTTTACCACTGACCCCCTGGGGAAGTCTCTACCACATAGGAGGTAACTTCAAAACAAGGCTGGGTCAGAATTAGGAATTTTTATAAGAACTGTATCTAATGTAAATACCGAACTATGTGTAGAGTTCTAATTGCCTTGGAAACATGCAACAAATGCAGAAATGATCAAAGGTAACATGTCTCTCTGGATCTTTTGTGTTCCTAGCATCTTGTACATTGTAGACATATGGGATGTATAGATGAATGGATGAACAAATAAATAAAAGAATAAACATACTGTGACCCATTTAAGTTAATACTTAAAATGGGAATGGCACAAAGTGAACAGGAACTAAAAAGACTCTTGATGAAAGTGAAAGAGGAGAGTAAAAAAAGTTGGCTTAAAGCTCAACATTCAGAAAACGAAGATCATGGCATCCAGTCCCATCACTTTATGGGGAACAGACGGGGAAACAGTGGAAACAGTGTCAGACTTTATTTTTTGGGCTCCAAAATCACTGCAGATGGTGACTGCAGCCATGAAATTAAAAGACGCTTACTCCTTGGAAGAAAAGTTATGAGCAATCTAGAAAGCATATTCAAAAGCAGAGACATTACTTTGCCGACTAAGGTCCGTCTAGTCAAGGCTATGGTTTTTCCAGTAGTCGTGTATGGATGTGAGAGTTGGACTGTGAAGAAGGCTGTGCCGAAGAAGTGATGCTTTTGAACTGTGGTGTTGGAGAAGACTCTTGAGAGTCCCTTGGATTGCAAGGAATCTAACCAGTCCATCCTGAAGGAGATCAGCCCTGGGATTTCTTTGGAAGGAATGATGCTAAAGCTGAAACTCCAGTACTTTGGCCACCTCATGTGAAGAGTTGACTCATTGGAAAAGACCCTGATGCTGGGAGGGACTGGGGGCAGGAGGAGAAGGGGACGACCAAGGATGAGATGGCTGGATGGCATCACTGACTCGATGGGCATGAGTTTGATTGAACTCCGGGAGATGGTGATGGACAGGGAGGCCTGGCGTGCTGCTATTCATGGGGTCGCAAAGAGTCGGACACGACTGAGCGACTGAACTGAACTGAACTGATGCTATTTCTTAGGATTCTATGGACTGGCTAAGTAGATTTTCTGCTGGTTTTGCCTTGGCTCATTCATTGAGCTGTATTTAGCTGCAAGATCAGCAGGCATAAAAGATCCAAGACTGCCAAATTTAGATGTCCCATAATAGGTATTAACTGTCAACTGGGATGCCCTGGTTTTCCTTCACATGGCCTCTGATCTTCTAATAAGTTAGACAGGCTTCCTTGCTGCTGCTGCTGCTGCTGCTGCTGCTGCTGCTAAGTCACCTCAGTCATGTCCGATTCTGTATGACCCCAGAGATGCCAGCCCACTAGGCTCCCCCATCCCTGGGATTCTCCAGGCAACATGACACAATTTAGGCAGCATTCCAAGGGTGAAGATAAAAACTGCAAGGCCTCTTGAGTCCTAAGCTTTGAAACTCACACAGCATTATTTCTGCCATATATGTTGGATCAAAGAAAGACACAAAATCAACCAGGTTCCAGGGATGGTGAAATACACTCCACTCTGGACGTCAAGAGCCGCAAAGAATTTGTCCCACAGTCTACCCGCTGGTCACAATTACTTACAACCCCTGCACATGCAAAATTACTCACCCTCTCAAGAATACAGAAAAGTCTCATCCAATCACAGCACTGTAAAATCCAGTATCTAAAACGTGTGTCCATATTTAGTTTACCACCTACCAAGACACCATGAGACCAGCATCTTTAAAATAGACTGTAAGAATTTGAGCCCTATTAGCAATCAAGCCCCTAGACTCCATGGCTCACCCTTTCTTTGCATGACTTCTTCCCAAACTGATACAGTATTTCTCCAACTCCTGACCTCTTGTTTTGTCTCACACTTTTGCCCCCATATTTGCTGCTCCTGTCAGCTGATACAATGTGTCTGGCATAACCCTAGGAACCTATCTCCGCAAATGTCATAGGTAGGATGCAGCTAGGAACTGCCTGACCCCAGAAATAGATACTCCTGGCCATCCCAAAGCCAGAATGAGCACCAGAGGCAGAACTAGGCGTGACTGCTATTTATGATCCCAGAATGAAGAATGCAAGCCTACTGAACACTGTCAAAGGCAGGGAGAGTGCCTGAGGCAGGGGGGCAAGAAATGCCGTCACTGTGATCCCGACCTCAGAGGTAACAGCTGCCACCAATCCATGAGCAGGCACAGGTTACTACTGCCTACACCTTCCTGGGAGCCTAAGCAGCTTGGCTCTGACGAGGGACACATCACTCAGGGCTGATTCCCCTGGGAGAGTGGAATTCCCCTGAGAGTGGGGAGAGCCCCACCTCAGACTGTAGCAACTTCCCATAGGTCTCCCTGCAGCCGGCACTCCCCAAACACCCCAACTGTGGCTTCCATACCTCTCTCTCTCCCCACCCCAACTGAGAAAGTGAGCCCTAACAAGCCACTACTTTCGCCCCCTCTAGCCTGAGCAGGAAACTGACACCAGAGGGTGGGCTACAGGCAGAGGTGGGTCCAAAACCAAAGTGGAGCAGCAGCAGCAAAGAAGAGGAAGGGAATGCCCTCCTGCAGCCGCAGGTGCAGCAGATTAAATCTCCCGCAGTTAGCCTGAAACCGTGAACTTTGGGGGCGAGCACAAGCTGGAGTAAGGCCAGATCTGAGTCTGAGCTGACCTCACAGAGCCCTAAGCAGGTTCAGAGACCTTCCTGGAAATATAAGAGGACTTTCTGAGAAGGCAGATTGGCTGGTGCTCCCTGTGTGGAGGGACAACAGAGGACTCAAGAGAACATTCTTCTTACTACTATATTCTTCTTTTTTTTTCTTTTTTGTATTGTTCTAATATTTTTATTTATTAGTCCTTTAATTTTAATTTTTTAACTTACTTTCTTCCTTTTTTTAAACATGTTACTTTTAAATAAACTTTTTTCCCTATTTTTACAGTACTCTATCCTTGTATTGCATTCTTTCCGTGCTTTTGATTTTGTATTTTTTGCTAGTCCAGTTTTTAGTATTCCTTTTCACTTACAGGTTTGTTTATTGGCTTGAATGCTCTCTTCATTTTTTATTCCTGTTTTTCTTCTTTCTTCTCTTTGTGTGTGTGAGTTTCTTTGGGTGTTCTTGTCTGTGAGTGTTGCTTTCACCATTTGTCTTAGGGTTTTGTCATCTGTGCTATGTGGCTTGTGGAGTCTTGGTGCTACCACAAGGGGTCGGCCTGAACATCAAAGGTGGGAGAACCGAGTCCAGGAGTTTAGACTACCAGAGAACTGCCAACCCCTGAAACATTAATTGGCAAGAGCTCTCCCAAAGGACTCCATCTCAACACTAAGACCAAGTCCCACCCAAAAGCCAGCAAGTTCCAATGCTGGACACCTCATGCGAAATCTTCAGGAAAAGAGGAGCAGAACCCAGCCCATTAGCAGGCAGGCTGTACCAAGCCCATAGACACCCCAAAACACACCACTGAACATGGCATTGCCCTTCAGAGAGACAAGATCCACCATCCCCCTGATATCAAAACCAGACAAAGATACCACACAAAAAAGAAAATTACATGCCAATATCATTGATATATAGATGCAAAAACCTTCAACAAAATTCTAGCAAACAAAATCCAACAACACATTAAAAGGATCATACATCATGATCAAGTGGGCTCTGTCCCAGGGATGCAGGGATTCTTCAATGTATGCAAATCAATTAATGTGACATACCACAGTAACAAACTGAAAGAGTAAAACCATATGATTACCTCAATAGATTCAGAGAAAGCTTTAGACAAAATTCAAACCTATTTATCATAAAAACTCTACAGAATGTAGGCACAGAAGGAACCTACCTCAACATAATAAAGGTCATATACAACAAGTCCACAGGAAACATTATTCTTGATGATGAAAAAATGAAGGTATTTCCTCTAAGATCAGGCACAAGACAAGCATGCCCACTCTTGTCACTACTATTCAAAATAGTTTTGGAAGTCCTAGCCATGGCATTCAGAGAAGAAAAAAAGAAATAAAGATTGGAAAAGAAGTAAAAACTCACTGTTTGCAGATGACATGATACAATACATAGAAAACCCTAAAAACGCCACCAGAAAGTTACTAGAGCTAGTCAATGAATATAATAAAAATGCAAGATATAAAATTAATATACAGAAATCCCTTGCATTCTTATACACTAACGACAAGAAATCAGAAACAGAAACTAAGGAAAAAATCCCATTCACCACTGCAACAGAAAGAACAAAATATCTAGGAATAAACCTACCTAAAAAGACAAAAGACCTGTATGTACAAAACTTTAAGACACTGATAAAAAGAAATCAAAGATGACACCAACAAATGGGGAGCTATACCATGTTCTTGAACTGGAGGACTCAATACTGTGAAAATGACTATACTACTCAAAACAATCTACAGATTCAGTGCAATTCCTATCAAACTACCAATGGCATTTTTCACAGAATTAAAATAAAAAACTTTACAATTTATATGGAAACACAAAAGACCATGAATAGCCAAAGGAATCTTGACCAAGAAAAACGGATCTGGAGGAATCAATCTTCCTAACTTCAGACTATACGACAAAGATATATTAATACAATATTGTACTGGCACAAAAACAGAAATATAGACCAATGAAGCAAGATAAAAAGACCAGAGATAAACCCAAACACCTATGGGCACCATATCTTTGACGAAGGAGGCAAGAATATACAATGGAAGAAAGACAGCCTCTTCAATTAGTGGTTATCTACAGAACATTTCACCCCAAAACAATGAATTTCACCTTTTTCTCAAGTGCTCACGNAATATATATGCACCCAACATAGGAGCACCGCAATATGTAAGACAAATACTAACAACTATGAAAGGGGAAATTAACAATAACACAATAATAGTGGGAGACTTTAATACCCCACTCACATATATGGACAGATCAACTAAACAGAAAATTAATAAAGAAACACAAACGTTAAATGATACAATAGACCAATTAGACCTAATTGATATCTACAGAACATTTCACCCCAAAACAATGAATTTCACCTTTTTCTCAAGTGCTCACGGAACCTTCTCCAAGATAGATCACATTCTGGGCCATAAAGCTAATCTTGATAAATTCAAGAAAATTGAAGTCATTCCAAGCATCTTTTCGGACCATAATGCATTAAGATTAGATCTCAACTACAGGAGAAAAACTACTAAAAATTCCAACATATGGAGGCTGAACAACACACTTCTTTTTTTTTTAGTAGACATTTAATTTATTTTTATTTTTTAGTTTGTTTTGCTTTATAATACTGTATTCGTTTTGCTATACATTGACGTGAATCAGCCACATTTTTATCATTGATCTTGCCACAAGTTTACCAACTCATACTTTTCCAAATTGGCTTGTTGAGTCCCTTACTGCATTTTTTTCTATTTCATTAATTTTGTTCCTCGTGTTAGTATTATATTACTCCTATTGTTTTTGGACTTCATGTTACTAGAGGTTTTTCTTTTGTTATTACTTAATGAAAAGAAGCTTAGTTCACTATTTTCTAATAAATGCATTCAAGGTTGAAAACTACATCAAATACACATAAAACAGTTTCAGCATATCTTTATTATAATTAAGTTAAAAATATTTTCTAATTCCCATTATGATTATTCCATTGCTCCACATGTATTTAGGATACCATTATAAAAATTACCAAACATACAAAAATTTTCAAGTCATATTTTTCAATTAATATTTTTAAAGTGTAATAATATCAGAAAATGCCCTATGTATGATTTAAATGCCTTAAAATATTTTAAGATTTTGTTCATATTTCAGGATAATTTTATGATCTATATAGACTTTAAAATGAATATTTTTCTGTTTTTGTGTATATTATTTCCTACATGTTCTATCAGTCCAAGCTTGTTTATAATGGTATTCAAAATATTATATATTTACTTTTTCTGATATTTTTGTCTGATTATATATTTAAATTTAATAAATAAATAATTGTGAATTTGTCTCATAAAATCTCCTTATCTCTAATTATTCCTTTTCTATTATAATTTTTTAATTTATTTATTATTATTATTATTATTATTATTTTACCTTACAATATTGCATTGGTTTTGCCACACATCAACATGAATCCATTACGGGTATACACGTGTTCCCAATCCCGAACCCCACTCCCACCTCCCCACTGACACCATCCCTCTGGGTCATCCCAGTGCACCAGCCCTATAATATTCCAATAGTTTTGACAGATCTCTTTTTTCATTTCCATATTATACACTTTTTATATTGTTTTTAGTTTTAACCTTTTTACATCCTTTTGTTTTAATGTGACTGTTATAACTACTCACAATCTTATTGGTTGTGTGCCTGGACATATATGTTTAAAATCAATCTCATAATCTCTATTGTTTAATTAGAAATTTTCATACATTTATATTTATGCAAATACTGTTAGATTTAATCTATCTTATTTTGTTAGTTATCTTTGTCCCATCTTTTATTTTTCATTTTCTCTCCTTTCTTGACTTTTTTTTTTTTTTTTTTTTGGAGTGTAGTGGCAGGGGAGGGTGGTGTAAAATTTATTATCCTGGGTGTATTTTTTCTCTTGGAGAAGGAAATGGCAACCTACTCCAGTACTCTTGCCTGGAGAATCCCATGGACTGTAGCCTACCAGGTACCAGGCTTCTCAGTCCAGGGGGTCGCAAAGAGTCGGACACGACTGGGCAACTTCACTTCACTTCATTTTTTCTCTATGTTCAATTTGTAAGTAACAAAACTTTTTAACTTACTAAAGATTACTCTAAAAGTTACAGTATCTTTCTTGATCAAGCGCCTGCTCACTTTTTCAAGCAAAATTATTATGTATCTGCCTTTTTTTTTTTTCTTTTTCTGAATAGAGAGCAACAGAATGATTCCCAGACACTATTGGAGTAGATGGCATCATGTAGCTGAGTTTCCACCAATTGTATGGGAGTGGAAACTCTGCATGTCTTTTCTAGGCCAAGGTATTCCATAGAAGGTGTGATATATACAATATGTTTTTATCCTTATGCTATCTAGATGCAGAAAATCCTTTAAATCAGAAAAAAGTTCTGAGCCCCTGAAGCACCTGATAGAGGAAATTTTCCACCTCCTACTGGGGAACTCTTTTTAACTTTACATTAATGGTAAATAAAGTTCTATGTTATTTGAATCATTATATATATGTGAGGGGGGGTCTATTTGTTATAGCAATTAGTTCTATTCTTAATAATAAAATATTGAATCTTGAATTGTCATCATCATAACTAAACATAATATTTGTTTCACTCTTTCAGCAGTCCAGTGAAGTGATGTGACAGATAAAACATAACAGGCTAGAAAACTCAGTATCTAATTTTCAAGCAAGACATTAAGTAAGACTATAACTTGGAATCATTTCAAAGTCCATCAAAATGCCTCTCAATTCAGAAAAAGTCAAAATATTAGTACATAGTAATTGTTATTTGCTGTGTATAGCAAGTTTTTGGAAAAAAAAAAGAATAGTTTAGGAGAAAAGAAGATTTAGCGTTTTCAAGGAGAATTGAAAGGGGCTATGGGCAGCTCTATGTGACACTAGTGGTAAAGAACCTTCCTCTCACTGCAGGAGACATAAAAGATGTAGGATCAATTACTGAGTCAGGAAATTCCCCTGGAGAAGGGCATGGCAACCAATTCCAATATTCTTGCCTGGAGAAACGCATGGACAGAGGAGCTGGGTTGGCTACAGTCTAAAGCATCACGGAGTCAGACACAACTGAGACAGGTTAACACTCAGGCACTCATAGGCAGCACTGATTTTTCCATCTATTCTCCTCATCTCCCTTCTTTCCTTTTGCTTTTACCAGTAGAATGTTATTTCATGTGATAATGAATCTAATTCTCACTGTTAGATCAGAGCAGGGCTGGAATGGAAATAGAGAGACAAATTGAAAGAGGATTTCAATAACAAAGACTAGGGAAACTGGTCACTTAAAATAAGTGGCTATAGAAGAGGGAATAAATATTTTAATATATATTAAGGAGATAAATTCTATACTGCAAGACCCATGAGTTAATTAAAAATGGAAACCGAAGAAGGGATCAGAAATCAAAAGGATTGTTGCCAAGATTCTCATGAGCACTGGACTATTGGTGGTGACATTTCCTTAGGGGGAAAAAGAGAGAGAAGCACAAAATTATGAAAGGAAGTTGAGAGTTCAATTTTGGTTCTATATATCTTAAATTCCCTTGAGTTCAAACACAACCATGTTACAGTGCTACATGCCAAAGCCTTTGATTGGGTGGATCACAACAAACTGTGGAAAATTGTTCAAGAGATAGGAATACCAGACACCTTACCTGCCTCCTGAGAAATCTGTGTACAGGTCAAGAAGCAACAGTTAGAACTGGACATGGAATAGACTGGTTCCAAATTGGGAAGGGAGTACATCAAGATTGCATATTGTCACCCTGCTTATTTAACTTTTATGCAGAGTACATCATGAGAAATGCTGGACTGATGAAGCACAAGCTGGAATTGAGATTTCCAGGAGAAATATCAGTAACCTCAGATATGCAGATGACACCATCCATATGGCAGAAAACGAAGAACTAAAGAGCCTCTTGATGAAAGTGAAAGAGGAGAGTGAAAAAGTTGGCTTAATGCTTAACATTCAGAAGACTAAGATCATGGCATCTGGTCCAATCACTTCATGCAAGTAGATGGGGAAACAATGAAAACAGTGATAGACTTTAATTTTTGGCTCCAAAATCACTGCTGATGGTGACTGCAGCCATGAAATTAAAAGACGCTTGCTCCTTGGAAGAAAAGTTATGACCAATCTAGACAGCATATTAAAAGCAGAGACATTACTTTGCCAGCAAAGTCTGTCTAGTCAAAGCTATGATTTTTCCAGTAGTCATGTATGGATATGAGAGTTGGACTGTGAAGAAAGCTGAGCGCTGAAGAATTGATGCTTTTGAACTGAGGTGTTGGAGAAGACTCTTGAAAGTCCCTTGGACTGCAATGAGATCCAACCAGTCCATTCCAAAGGAGATCAGCCCTGGGATTTCTTTGGAAGGAATGATACTGAAGCTGAAACTCCAGTACTTTGGCCACCTGATGCAAAAAAATGACTCATTTGAAAAGACTCTGACACTGGGAAAAATTGAAGGGAGGAGGAGACGGGGATGACAGAGGATGAGATGGTTGGATGGCATTACCAACTCAATGGACATGAGATTGAGTAAACTCTGGGAGTTGGTGATGGACAGAGAGGCCTGGCATGCTGCAGTCCATGGAATCTCAAAGAGTTGGCCATAACTGAGTGACTGAGCTGAACTGAACTGATATTATTATCTGTCTATAAGGCAAGGAACCAAAAGCAAGGAATAAGATCTTAACACAAATTAAAAATAAATAAGTAAAAAGAGGAACCAGAAGGCATCACTTTTGATCATGCACAGGAATTTTGTCAGCTAGTGAACAGGGGTCAAGCAGCAGACTAGACTGGTCCATCAGAATTATTACACCTTTTTGTTTGTTTGTTTGTTTTGAGAGAAGTAAGAAATAACAGAATTACCTTAAGTGGGTTTGTAGAGAGACAGAAATATCTCCCCTGACATGAAATATAGATGAGTTGTGATTGTGATAGATCTGGTTTCAGGGATGAGGGAGGAATAAGGGAAGGTAACTAGGTAAGTTTGATTTAGGGTGCCCTCTTTGAATTAGATATGCTGACCTGAACAAAAGAGACATATAGTGAATGCCATGGCAGGATAAAGATGAAGATTTTCTTTCAAAATAGACCCAATGGAATATCATATGAAGCTGTCATTGGGTTTAGTAACTGAAACTCTGAAATAGTCTCTAGCTATAACTATAGCTTATAGTTTCTAGCTTTCCTAGTGTCTCAGATGGTAAAGCATCTGCCTGCTATTCAAGAAGCCTGGGTTTGATCTCTGGGTCAGGAAGATCCCCTAAAGAAGGAAATGGCAACCCACTCCCGTATGCTTTTGTGGAAAATTCCATGGTTGGAGGAGGAGTCTGGTAAGCTACAGTCCATGAGGTCATAAAGAGTTGGACACGACTGAGCGACTTCCCTTTCTTTCTTTCTTTTATAACTATTTTAGTTTAGCATATAAGTAAAAACTGAGTCCTAGTACACTGAGTTGGCTGAAAGGTTGGAAGTGGAAAAAGCTCAATGAATCTTTTTGGCCAACCCAATATTGCCTTTTTTTTTTTTTTTTTTTGAGGTGGGCAACAAATGAAGATGGGTAGCAGTTAGAGGAGAAGGGTAGCAGGAGCATGTGGTATCATGACAACAGGGAAATGGAGCATTTTAAGGAAAGATGAACATTTAAACATAACATAAATAGGAGAGATTAACAGTTACTTCTTTGATATTCTGAGTGTGATAAACTCTAAATGTCCCCTGCATTTATCAACAATTAGAACCACAGTGATCTGAGTAAAAGAATAAACTTAGTGTGAAGCTGAGGAGTTATAGCCAGATTTTTATGGTGAAGTGCTATTTTCGAATTTGAAAAATAATGCAAAAGTGAATAGATTCAATAAATGTTAGTTCTTTCTTTTTCTTTTCTTTTTTTCCTCTCTTATGCCATAACAATGTTCAGAATTTATGGGGGAAGCACCTTCCCTATTCTCATTTATTTCAGACTCTCCCAAAACTTAATGCCTCAAGTTGTGAAGATGAGAGCAAAAGATTAAAAGGGAACACACACCTGCCTAAGTTTTTCTTGAAATCTGTGTGAGTTGTAATAAAGTGATGATTTTAAAATCTCATAACAGACTGAAATTTATTTAAAGTATTACACTTTAATCAAAAAATCTTATTCCTTCTCTTGAAATCATTTAAAAAATATTTTGATTTGCATTGGAAATTGCATGAGTTACATTTATTTATATATCTGTTTATTGCTTTCCCACACAAACACAAAAATAACCCAGCTGTGATTATATATTACTGACTGTTTATAAGTTGCAAATCTGCTCCCTAAAACTTCTTGGCACAATTCCAAGGAGTCATGTATGCACTCTGAATTGTTTTTATAAACGGTACTTTAATTTAAAAGACATGTATTATACATATACAGTATATACCAGGGTTAGTTGAGGACATAGAATTTTAAATTAGCACAATAGTTAGATGAATCTCTAAGGGTTTTATCAAAAATAATAGTTCAAGCCACCTTATGGCACTCCATCAACAATTTTCTTTGGGATGAATTTTTCAAGCCATCACGCTTTCTTATAGGCACTTAACATCTATCTGAGAAATCATAGTTCTCTCTCTCTCGCTCTCTCTCTCTTTTTTTTTTTTTTTTTGCTTCATTTGACTATATATAATTTAATTTTAAGATGCGGGTTTTATCATAGACATTTTCAGGAAATAATTATACATTTGAATCAGCTCAAATCAGCACTTTTTTCAATTTACTGACTTTTCTTATGTTTACATGATTTTATGTTTTCTTGAACAACCTAAGTATATTTAACACAATGTATAATGCATCCTCTTTTTTAAAAAAATCTGAATAACAATGACCCCATTTCACTAAGTTCTTTTCTTGTAAAGTATGTAATTTTTTTTTTTTTTTATCCTTTAACTTGATCAACACCAAGGACAGTTTACAGACCTCCTTGATGCAAGGTACTTTTTGCTATAGGAGAAAAGTGAAGATATACATTCCTTCCAGCGTAACAAGCCTGGAGTTCAGAGTATGAAATATATTTTTGTCTTGTAGGAAAACTTTTTAATTTATTTTAGAATAAAGTAAAATTTGTCATTCTAGCTATCTGACTACATAAAAAATTTGAATGCAAAATTTACATGATGACCTCCTAATTTTTAAGCTTTTGGTTGTTCACTTATTTTTTATTTTCCTATGCCTTTTAATAACCATTCAGTGAAAATTTTAGAAGCCTTAAGTCATGTTGATTAATTACCCGTTCTTGGCACCTATTGATTCTTTACATGAACTCCTGAACTTCTGGCATTTTTACTAAAAGTTTTGTGAATTCCAACAAAATATACAGATTATATGTTCTTATTAATTTCATGAATTTTTTATATCTGTTTATCTTAAACCATTGATAACCAAATGTCCTGTTAATACTCCTTATCATTTTGACCATCTTGAAAACTAGATATATTGACAAATTTTATTTGAAACCATGGTTTCAAATAAAAATAGAAAATTGTGATACCTTAGTTTATCACTTACTATTTTGTCTTCTAACCTTCTGCCCATTGTTTCAGCTTTTTGTTTGTTTTCTCAACAATTTCAAAATAAAGGAATTGTTCAAAAATTTTTTCCAGTCCTCTCTTCATTTATTTTTGCATTCTTTCTATGGATAATTGCATCCACAACAATGAATTGATTGGCAATGATTTCTTAATTATGCTTCTAGCCTCT
>SJXQ01011037.1:0-64260 GCA_006408695.1 Aepyceros melampus | reverse complement strand
GTGAATGCAGCCATGAAATTATAAGTTGCTTACTCCTTGGAAGAGAAGTTATGACCAACCTAGATAGCATATTCAAAAGCAGAGATATTACTTTGCTGACTACGGTCCATCTAGTCCAGCTATGGTTTTTCCAGTAGTCATGTGTGGATGTGAGAGTTGGACTGTGCAGAAGGCTGAGCGCCAAAGAATTGATGCTTTTGAACTGTGGTGTTGGAGAAGACTCTTGAGAGTCCCTTGGACTGCAAGGAGATCCAACCAATCCATTCTGAAGGAGATCAGCCCTGGGATTTCTTTGGAAGGAATGATGCTAAAACTGAGCTCCAGTACTTTGGCCACCTCATGCGAAGTGTTGACTCATTGGAAAAGACTGATGCTGGGAGAGATTGGGGGCAGGAGAAGAAAGGGACGACAGAGGATGAGATGGCTGGATGGCATCAGTGACTCTATCGGCGCAACTCTGAGTGAACTCCAGGAGTTGGTGATGGACAGGGAGTCCTGGCGTGCTGTGATTCATGGGATCTCAAAGAGTCGGACACGACTGAGTGACTGAACTGAACTGAATTGAAGCTTCCCTGGTGGTTTAGAACTCGTCTGCATTTGTACGTGACTTAGGGACTAAATAACAAAATCACATTTATGAGACATGTAGAGTCTCCTCCATTATCAAAATCCCCCACCAGAATGGTATATTTGTTACAACTGATGAACCTACATGGACAAATCATTTTCACCCAAAGTCCATAATTTTACATTAGGATCCATTCTTAGTGTTACACATTCTATGGGGTTGAGCAAATGTTTAAATGGCATCTATCTACCATTATATAGTAATATACAATATTTTCACTACCCTAAAAATCCTCTGTGTTCTGCATACTTATCCTTCCACAACCTGCCCATCCCCAAACTCTGGTAGCCATTGATCTTTTTACTCTTTCCATAGTTTTCCTTTTCCGTGATATGGGAATCATACAGTGGGTAGCTTCTTCAGATTAACTTTTTTACTTAATAATATACATTTAAGTTTCTTTCATGTCTTGTCGTTGCCTGATAGCTCATGTCCTCTCAGCACTGAAAAATGTTTCATTGTGTTGATGTTTCACAATTCACTTATCACTTCACTTACTGAAGGATATCTTGGTTGCTTTCAAATTTTTACAATAATGAATAAAACTGTCATAAGTGTCTGTGTGTAAGTTTTTGTGTGGACATATGTTAAGAACTTTTGTGGGAAAATACCAAGTAGCGTGATTGCTTATTTGCATGCTAAGAGTATGCTTAGTGGTGCAAAAAAAAAAAAAAACTAAAAACTAAAATGTCTTTCAAAGTGGTAATGCCTTTTTTTTCATTCACACCATCAATAAATAAGGGCTCCTGTTGCTTCACATGCTCTGAGGATATTTAAAGTTTTTTCACAGAGTCACAAAAGATTCTGAATAGCCAAACTAATATTGAGAGAAACAAAAGCTGGAAGTATTATGCTCTTTGATTCCAGACAATACTAAAAAGTTATAAATATCAAAACAGTATGGTACAAGTACAAAAACAGACACATAGATCAATGGGACAGAATAGAGAGCCCAGAAATAAACACATTCCCATGTAGTCAATTAATTTACAGAAAGAAGGCAAAATTATGCGCTTCATAAAAGATATGCTCTTCAGTAGATGGGCTTCCCTGATAGTTCAGTTGGTAAAGAATCTGCCTGGAATGCAGGAGACCCCAGTTCGATTCAATAGGTAGTCATAGTATGGAAGTAAATTAAGTGTCCACTAAAAAAGAAATGATAAAGGAAGATGTGAAATATTGGCACACACATACACACAACAGAATACTGTTCAGCTATAAAAAAGAAAAAAAAAATTGTCATTTGCAGCAACATGGATGACCTGAAGTGTATTATTGTTAGCAAAATGAGAAATAGAAGACAAATAGTGTATGTTTTCACTTAAATGATGAACCTAAAAAATACAACAAACAATATAATAAACAAAATTGATTCATAGATACAAAGAACAAGCTAGTGAATACTGTTGAGGGGAATAGTAAGAGGTGGGGCAAGACAGGGAAAGAGGATTAAGAGACACAAACTACTGATAGCTTAGGGCGAACAATGTTGGGTCTGTGATCTCTGAAGATTTAACTTTGGGTCCAAGGACAAGGTTTGATCACTCAAGAGCTTTTGTGTAGCAGAGTTTTATTAAAGTATGAAACAGGGACAGAGAAAGCTTCTGAAATAGACATCAAAAGGGGAACAGAGAGTGCTCCCCTTGCTAGTGTTGGCAAGGGAGTTATATACATTTTTAAAATTTGCTATTACAATTAATCAAAAAAAGTCTCAAAGTTGTAAAAATTTTACAGACCCACTCCCACAATTTACATTTTAGGATAACAGGATTTAGTTCAGTTCAGTTGCTCAGTCTTGTCCGACTCTTTGTGACCCCATGAACTGAAGCATGCCAGGCCTCCCTGTCCATCAGCAACTCTAGGAGTTTATCCAAACTCATGTCCATTGAGTCAGTGATGCCATCCAACTGACTCATCCTCTGTCGTCCCCTTCTCCTCCTGCCTTCAATCTTTCCCAACTTCAAGGTATTTTCAAATGAGTCAGCTCTTTGCGTCAGGTGGCCAAAGTATTGGAGTTTCAGCTTCAACATCAGTCCTTCCAATGAACACCCAGGACTGATCTCCTTTAGGATGGACTGGTTGGATCTCCTTGCTGTCCAAGGGACTCTCAAGAGTCTTCTCCATCACCACAATTCAAATGCATCAATTCTTCGTCACTCAGCTTTCTTGATAGTCCAGCACTCACATTCATACAGGACTACTGGAAAAACCATAGTCTTAACTAGCCAGAGCTTTGTTGACAAAGTAATGTCCCTGCTTTTTAATATGCTGTCTAGGGTGGTCCTAAATTTCCATCCAAGGAGTAACCATCTTTTAATTCATGGCTGCAATCACCATCTGCAGTGATTTTGGAACCCAGAAAAATAAAGTCAACCATTGTTTCCACTGTTTCCCCATCTGTTTGCCATGAAGTGATGGGACTGGACGCCATGATTTAGTTTTCTGAATGTTGAGCTTTAAGCTAACTCTTTCACTTTCATCAAGAGGCTCTTTAGTTCTTCTTCACTTTCTGCCATAAAGGTGGTGTCATCTGCATATCTGAGGTTATTGATATTTCTCCTGGCAATCTTGATTCCAGCTTGTGCTTCCTCCAGCCCAGCATTTCTCATGATGTACTCTGTATAGAAGTTAAATAAGCAACCTGACAATATACAGCCTTGACGTATTCCTTTTCCTATTGGGGACCAGTCTGTTGTTCCATGTCCAGTTCTAACTGTTGCTTCCTGAGCAGTATACAGGTTTCTCAAGAGCAGGCAGGAAGTCTGGTATTCCCATCGCTTTTAGAATTTTCCACAGTTTATTGTGATCCACACAGTCAAAGGCTTTGGCATAGTCAATAAAGCAGAAATAGATGTTTGGTTGTTGTTGTTGTTGTTGTTGTTGTTTTTCCGGAACTCTCTTGCTTTTTTGATGATCCAGCAAATGTTGGCAATTTGATTTCTGGTTCCTCTGCCTTTTCTAAAATCAGCTTGAACATCTGAAATTTCATGATTCATGTATTGCTGAAGCCTGGCTTGGAGAATTTACAGGATTAGAATTTAACAATAGAAAGATCCTACCAGACCCACTTCCATAATATACATTCTAAAATATTCTAATTAGTCAGAAGGTTTTCAGAAAGGAGAGCTTGTTCTCAAGCAGGATACATTTTTGCTATATAATACCTAGTACAAAGTTTAAACTGAGTAGTTTGTGTAAACATCAGTTCAGGGCTTAAAGAATAAAACCATTTTATGTGACTAAGACTGAGTAATGTAGAGAAAAAAAAAAAAAAGTTTGGCCTTTCCTCCTCCTTGATAACCACAGACCGTTTTCTCCTCTGGGACCCCCAACTTCTGATCAACCTGCAAAGGAACTGACTCTCTCATTACTAAATAGGAAATAAATATGATGCAAAAATATAATGTACAGCAAAGAGAATCCAGCTAATATTTTATAACTTTAAAAGGAGTATTGCCTATAAAATATTGAATCACTATATTTTACACCTGAAACCAATAAATGCTAGTGCTCAGTTGTGTCTGACTCTCCCCCCACCAGAACTGTAGTCCACCAGATTCTTCTGTCCATGAAATTTTTCATTCAGGAATACTGGAATGGGTTGCTATTTTCTACTCCAAAGAATCTTCCTCATCCAGGGATAAACCCACATTTCTTCTGTCTCCTGCATTGGCAGGTGGATTCTTTACCACTGTGACACCTGGTGAAACCAATACATACAGTAAATTAACTATATTTCAATAAAAAAAGGAAAAGAGCTTTCAGTCATAATTAATCCCTTGATCCTTTTCATTTACAGCAAAAAAAAAAAAAAACTCCAATGAGATATAATTTAGCTACAATAAAATGCAAAATTTTAAAGTGCAAAGTTTGGTGAATATTCATGAATATATAACCCTATGTAATCCACACCACAAATAAGATAGGGAATATTTTCAACTCAAAATAGTCATTTGTTCCTTTTTATAGTGCAGACCTAGTTAATATCTGACCTTCTTTCTATTACCATAAATTAGACATTGTATGTTGAGAATTTCATGAAACTGAATTAAACACTATCTGCTCTTTTAAATCAGACTTCTTCCATTTAGCATTTTTGAGTTTGAGATAGTTTGTATGTATACTATAATATAACTTTTTATTACTGAGTACTATGACAAATACACTACAATTTGCCTATCCATCTACCTACTTATACTCCAGTATTCTTGCCTGAAAAACACTATGAACAGTGTAGCCTTGTGAGTTACCCTCGAAAGGGTTGAAATGGGTCTGACATACACATACACATATAACACTTGGGGCTTTTCTGGTGGGTGACTCATATGGTAAAGAATCTACCTGGAATATAGGAGACCCACATTCAATCTCTGAGTCTGGAAGATACCCTGGAGAAGGGAATGTTCTTGCCTGGAGAATTCCATATACAGAGGAGCCTGACAAGCTACAGTCCATGGGGTAACAAAATGTCAGACATGACTGAGAGAATAACATTTTCACTACCTACTGATAGACATTTGGTTTGTTTCCAGTTCAAAGCTATCAGAATAGCGATACTACTATAAATAAGCTAAGCTAAGTCACTTCAGTCGTGTCCGACTCTGTGTGACCCCATAGATGGCAGCCCAGCAGGCTCCCCCATCCCTGGGGTTCTCCAGGCAAGAACACTGGAGTGGGTTGCCATTTCCTTCTCCAATGCCTGAAAGTGAAGTCGCTCAGTCGTATCCGACTCTTAGCGACCCCATGGACTGCAGCCCACCAGGCTCCTCCATCCATGGGTTTTTCAGGCAAGAGTACTGAGTGGGGTGCCATTGCCTTCTCCAACTACTATAAATACTTGTATACAAATATTTTATATTTATATATATATACTACTATAAATAGTTGTATACAAATATTTTATAGATGTTTTCAAGTTTTGATGGGAGGGGTGGCTTATAAAAATGAATGAATGGTTGAACCCTTCTCTTTACTTTTAGAAAACTCTAATCTTGGATACATTTTTAAAGTAAAATTGTATCACATCATTCAAACAATAATTTACAAAACAACTTTACTTTTCACTTAAAAATCCAACCTTTCATTCAATCTTTAAATTCTTACATGTTTTGTTTCCAATTACATGTGCAATTTTAGTCCCATCATTCTTCCCCCAATGCACTTGATTTAATGTCATTGCCCCCCTCTTTTTTGTTGTTGTTGCTGTTTTGGTTTATTTTGTTTTAATACAGTTATTTCTCATTTATGTCTTTGTGCCAAATGGTTCACTCACAGGAATACACTGCTTCTTACCTTATGATTCCACGACTGGCATATTTTTTTTATTTTTTCTTTCAAGTCTCACCATAAGTACCCTCTCAGCAAAGGGAATTTCTTCTATTTAATTTCTTTCATTATGCTTTTTATTTTCTGATACATTTGTTGTTTGATTCTATATTATGTACAGTATGTTTTACCTATTGGAAGTAAATGGCTCCATGAAATAAAAGATTATATGAATTATTTATTGTACCGTCTTTAGTGCTCATAACATCCTCTAGTCTATATTTGCTCTTCAATAAAGTATTAAGAGAGCAGTTGAAGAGCATTAGCTGACTAAGTTTATTATTATCATGCTCAAAAGGACCCCCTATATGACTTTATATTCTTAATGTTTTCCTTAATAAGTTTTCTTTCTGATGTACTTTCTGACATAAACAACTAACTCTCTTTGTATGAATCCTTGTCATCTTCCTATAGTATACTTCCTAAAGTATTAAAAGTCCCTTTCCTAAAGTTTTAAGTGATGACATAACTTCTTAGATTATGTTTTGAGGGCATCTTTGCTAGAGATAGTCACATGTCAATTTTAAACAGTGAAATGTAATGAAGTAAACTTTAGTCTTTTATTTTATATCTTCTGGCAGGCTGGAAAGTAATAACGATAGAAATAATAGTGGAAGCTATTGTTGATAGTGGTGGACCTGCATTTCTAGCTCAGGTTCTGAATGTCTACAAGGACAAGAGTCCCCTTACCTGCCAGGAATTACAGAGTTTAAAAAAAAGAAGAACAACTCACACAAGTTTTAATCTGTTTTGTGCAAGTCACCATATTTTAGGATCTTTGGTACAGCACCTTACCAAAACCTTCAGTAATATCTTCCAAGAGGACTATTTAATAAGTTCTTCTCTCAAAGCTCTAGGCCCTCACCACTTTCACCTAATGATCTTTATTTTTTTTTTTATTTGTTAAAAGGAACTCCCTTCATCTTCAGATCAATTTTGTCCATTTGTCTTTAGCAAGTAAAGAAGAATTCTTGCTGGAATTAAAGAAATTAAAGCATTTCTGATATTTTAGATGCTATTATCTCATAAATTCATGAGGGTATCATATCGATAATTATCTTGCTTTATCACATCAGTTTCTTCTATCTACTGCATCATCCCAATTAGTGTTTATATGTATCAAATAATATTTTATTAAAAACAAATCTTCATTTTGGTTGCAGCTCCATTTGTCTGCTCCTCTTTAGAGCAAATTTTCATGAGGTAGAAATGTATATGCACTATCTGTATTTCTTTACTCCCTATTCTCTCCATAACTCACACTAATTAGACTTCTTTACACCCAAGTTTAGGCACTAGGGTTGATCTAATAAACATCCTTGAGATAAATCCAATGACCTATTCTCTGTCCTCATCTCTTTTAATGCCAAAGGTGAACATTATTTTTGAAATAGTGAACATATACACACATACACACACACACACGGACAAAAAAATTAAATGGACATGTGTACGTATATAATTCTTAAGCTCATTCATGTGTGCGTGCACACATACACACACACACAGCTTTAGTTTTTGACAGCACACATGCAAAGTTGCCTCAGTCATGTCCAACTCTTTGTAACCCCATGGATTGTAGCCCACCAGGCTCCTCTGTCCATGGGATTCTCCAGGAAATAATACTGGAGTGGGTTGTCATGCCCTCCTCCAGAGGATCTTCCCTACACAGAGATCAAATTCACTTCTCTCATGTACCATGCTTTGACAGATGTGTAATTTAACAGTAGTCTACTGGGAAGCCTTTATGACGATACACATCTCTAATTCTCCAAACTCACTAATTTTTCTTAATATTCTTTTCAATTTTTATGAGGTATGTATGAATTTCGAGAGTGATTGAATTTTCACCCAGGACTTATTTTTTTTTTTTAATGTAATATCCTTTTTATCTAAGATCTAAAGAAATTTAATCAAGGAACTGAAACAAAGCTACAGGATTTTGACAAAAAATTTCATATGACAAATTAAATTGAAGATGTCCTATGTTCATTAATCAAAAGAATTGATATTGTTAAAATGTCCTTTCTACACGAAGCAGCTTACAATTCAATGCAAGTCCTGTAAAAAAATCAATGAAAATTTCCACAGAAATAAAACAAAAACATTCTAAAGTTTGTCAGTTCAGTTCAGTTCAGTCGTTCAGTCGTGTCCGACTCTTTGTGACCCCATGAATCGCAGCATGCCAGGCCTCCCTGTCCATCACCAGCTCCGGGGTTCACTCAGACTCATGTCCATCGAGTCAGTGATGCCACCCAGCCGTCTCATCCTCTGTCATCCCCTTCTCCTCCTGTCCCCAATCCCTCTCAGCATCAGAGTCTTTTCCAATGAGTCAACTCATCGAATGAGGTGGCCAAAGTACTGGAATTTCAGCTTTAGCATCATTCCTTCCAAAGAAATTCCAGGGCTAATCTCCTTCAGAATGGACTGGTTGGATCTCCTTGCAGTCCAAGGGACTCTCAAGAGTCTTCTCCAACATCACGGTTCAAAAGCATAAACTCTTTGGCACTCAGTTTTCTTCACAGTCCAACTCTCACATCCATACATGACCACTGGAAAAATCATAGTCTTGACTAGACGGACCTTTGTTGGAAAAGTAATGTCTCTGCTTTTCAATATGCTGTCTAGTTTGGTTGTACTGGAGTTTCAGCTTTAGCATCATTCCTTCCAAAGAAATCCCAGGGTTGATCTCCTTCAGAATGGACTGGTTGGATCTCCTTGCAGTCCAAGGGACTCTCAAGAGTCTTCTCCAACATCACGGTTCAAAAGCATAAACCCTTTGGCACTCAGTTTTCTTCACAGTCCAACTCTCACATCCATACATGACCACTGGAAAAATCATAGTCTTGACTAGACGGACCTTTGTTGGAAAAGTAATGTCTCTGCTTTTCAATATGCTGTCTAGTTTGGTCATAATTTGTCTTCCAAGGAGTAAGCATCTTTTAATTTCATGGCTGCAATCACCATCTGCAGTGATTTTGGAGCCCATAAAAATAAAGTCTGACTCTGTTTCCACTGTTTCACCATCTATTTCCCATGAAGTGATGGGACCAGATGCCATGATCTTTGTTTTCTGAATGTTGAGCTTTAAGCCAACTTTTTCACTCTCCACTTTCACTTTCATCAAGAAGCTTTTTAGTTCCTCTTCACTTTGTGCCATAAGGGTGGTGTCATCTGCATATCTGAAGTTATTGATATTTCTCCCAGCAATCTTGATTCCAGCTTGTGATTCTTCCAGCCCAGCGTTTCTCATGATGTCCTGTGCATAGAAGTTAAGTAAGCAGGGTGACAATATTCAGCCTTGACATACTCCTTTTCCTATTTGGAACCAGTCTGTTGTTCCATGTCCAGTTCTAACTGTTGCTTGCTGACTTGTATACAGGTTTCTCAAGGGGCAGGTCAGGTGATCTAGTATTCCCATCTCTTTCAGAATTTTCCATAGTCGGTTATGATCCACACAGTGAAAGCTTTGCCATAGTCAATAAAACAGGAATTAATTTTTTTTCCTGGAACTCTCTTCCTTTTTTGATGATCCAGCGGATGTTGGCAATTTGATCTCTGGTTCCTCTGCCTTTTCTAAAACTAACTTGAATGTCTGGAAGTTCACAGTTCACATGTTGCTAAAGCCTGGCTTGGAGAATTTTGAGCATTACTTTAGTAGCATGTGAAATGAGTGCCACTGCATGATAGGTGTTTGTAGGGACTGACAAAAGATTCTCAATAGCTAAAGCAATCTTGAGAAAAAAATGCAACACTTGAGATATAACACTTCTTGATTTCAACTATAGCACAAATCTAACACAATCGAAAGAGAATGGTAATGGCATAAAAACAAGAGACATGGATTGATGCAATAGAATAGAGAGCCCAGAAATAAATCCATGCATATTTCACAAAGGAATCAAGAATACTCAGTTGAGGATGGGATAGTCTTTCCAATAAAATTGTGGGGGAAATGGTATCTATATGAAAGAAAGGATATTGAACCCTATAACAGTCATGAAAATTAACTTGATGTTGGTTAAAAACTTAAACATAAGTCCTGAAACCATAAAACTCCTAGAAGAAAATATGGAGAAAAAGCTCCTTGGCCCTGATCTTAGCTATGATTTTTTTATATACAACTAGAGTACAAACAACAAAAGCAAAACAAACAATGAAAACTACAAGCTAAAAAGGTTCTGCATAGCAAAAGAAATAATAAAAATAACCCCCCCCACATATATATATATATATAAAATGGAGGAAAATATTTACAAACCATGTGTCAGATAAGATGTTAATGTCCAAAATATATAACCCCCACAACCCAATTAAAGAAAAAACATCTGATTATAAATGGGTAGAGAACATGAGCAGACATTTTTCTGAAAAAAGTAGTCAAATGGACAATGGTGCTTCACTAATCATCCTGTAATTGCAAATCAAACCACACCCATTTGAATGACTATTATCAATGTGAAAAATGTGCAAAAAGAAACATGTGTACCACTGAGGGGGAAGTAAATTGGTGCAGTCATTTTGAAAAACAGTATGGAAGTTCTTCAAAAAATTAAAACTAGAACTACCATGTGATCCAGCAAACCCACTTCTGGATATATATCAAAAAGAAATGAAATCACGATCTCAAAATTATATCTGAAGTCTTATATTCATTATGGCACTATTCACAATAGCTAAGATATGGAAACAACCTAAGTGTCCCTCTATGAATGAGCTGATAAAGAAAATGTTATACACAAACACACACAACAGCAGAAAAAGAAGGTAATCCTGACACTTGTAGCAAAAATGGATACTTTGAGAATTATAGTAGTGAAGTAAGTCAGATAGAGAAAGATAAATACCATACGATGTCACTGTGTATGAACTGTAAAAAAAGGCAAACTCCAGAAACAGAAAGTATAATAGTGGCTGAGTAATACTCCATTGTGTATATGTACCACAGCTTTCTTATCCATTCATCTGCTGATGGACATCTAGGTTGCTTCCATGTCCAGGCTATTATAAACAGTGCTGCAATGAACACTAGAATACATTTGATCAATTCTAATGAGGTGGATGAAGCTGGAGCTGATTATGCAGAGTGAAGTAAGCCAGAAAGAAAAACACCAATACAGTATACTAACACATATATATGGAATTTAGAAACATGGTAATGAAAACCCTGTATGCGAGACAGCAAAAGAGACACAGATGTATAGAACGGACTTTTGGACTCTGAGGGAGAGGGAGAGGGTGGGAGGATTTGGGAGAGTGGCACTGAAACATGTATACTATCATGTAAGAAATGAATCGCCAGTCTATGTTCGATACAGGATGCAGGATACTTGGGACTGGTGCACAGGGATGATCCAGAGAGTTGATATCGGGTGGGAGGTGCGGGGGAGGGGGGGTTCAGGATTGGGAACTCATGTACACCTGAGATGGATTCATGTCAATGTAAGGCAAAACCAATACAGTATTGTAAAGTAAAATAAAGTAAAAATTAAAATTAAAAAAAAAAGAAAGTATAATAGTGACTGCCAGTGGGTGAGGTGGAGTAATTGGGATATGTTGGTCAAAGGGATTAACTTCTTGTTTTAAGGTTAAGAAGTTGTTAGAATACAAGACACAGTGTAGTGAATATAGTTAACTGTGTTGTATATACACTTGAAAATGCTAATAAAATAGATATTAAATGTCCCCACTACAACAAACATTGTAATTATGTCAAGCAATAGATGTGTTAACTAAACATATGGTGGTAAACATTTTGCAATATATACATGCATCAAGTCATCATTTGTAAACTTTAAACTTACAAAATGTTACATACCATTTATATCTCAATAAAGATGGAGAAAAAATTACATTATTTAGAAGACTCCTTAGTTTATAGAAGCTAAATCCCAGATGCATTAACAGAGAAAATGTAATTGCAGTTTAGTTACAGTCTGGTATTTTCATTTATTTTATTATTGATTTTCCCAACGTTTTATTCATCAAAGTTTCTTTACACACTGTTCATAATATTTTCTTGGCCATGTTGGATACCTCACTTTACAAATTGAATTTTAAATAAATATATTAAAATTTATACATTTAAAAATCATTGAGACTCATTGTTTAAAAAATGGCTTTAGTGGAAATTAAAAAAAAAAAAAAGGAAGTTGTGACCAAACAGTAAAACATTTAGTAGATATACAGAAAAAAAAAAAAAACTATGCTTCAAGAAGTGAGCAGGGATTAGTGGGCTGCAGTGAGGACAGTTCTTTAAAGAAAAGGACATCAAGGAGCTGGTGGTGGTGGTGGTTTAGTCGCTAAGTCATGTCTGACTCTTGTGACCCCATGGACTATAGACTGCCAGGCTCCTCTGGCCATGGGATTCTCCAGGCAAGAACACTGGAGTGGGTTGCCATTTCCTTCTCCAATGTATGAAAGTGAAAGTGAAGTCACTCGTTCCTGTCCAACTCTTCGTGATCCCATGGACTGCAGCCTACCAGGCTCCTCCGCCTATGGGACTTTCCGGGCAAGAGTACTGGAGTGGGTTGCCATTACCTTCTCCAATCAAGGAGTTAAGAAGCTAGAAATTTTGGAAATGTCAATATGCATTTTGAAAACATCCCTACAGTTAAGTGCATAGATTATGGATAAGAGCTGTGAACCAGTTATTAGGTTATTAAAGAATATGTCTTTATCTAAGGTCGAATGCCAGTAAGTAAATATGACAATAAGGTTTTTAGGGTAAAACTGATACAATTGTTTAGACTTCAATGAAACAATGAAACATGATGTTTTAAAGGAAGCCACTCCTAAGCATATATCTGGAGAAAGCCATAATTCAAAAGGTCACATGTACCCCCATGTTCACTGAAGCACTGTTTATAATAGCCAGGACATGGAAGCAGCCTAAATGTCCATTGACAGAGAAATGGATAAAGAAGATACGGTATGTATGTATATGTGTGTGTGTGTATATATATATATATATGTACTGGAATATTACTCAACTATAAAAATAAAGGAAACAATACCATTTGCAGCAACATTGTTGAACCTAGAAACTGTCACACTGAATGAAGTAAATCAGACAGAGAAAGACAATTCATATGATATAGCTTATATGTGTAATCTAAATTTAAAAAAAAATGGTGCAAATGATCTTATTTACAAAGCAGAAATAGAGTCACAGATATAGAAAATAAACTTACTCTTACCATGAGGGAAAAGGAGATGGAGGGAAAAATGGGGAGATTCAGATTGATATAAACATGTTATTAATACTGTACATATACTAAACAAGGGCACACTGTATACCACAGGGAACTCTACTCAGTATACTATAATGACCCATATGGGAAAAGAATCTAAAAAAGTGAATATATATATATATATGAACTGAACTGAACTGATATATATATATATATATATATATATATATACACACACACATATACATATAAATGATTCACCTTTCTATGTAGCAGAAACTAAAAACATTGTAAATCAATACTTTCATGAAAATTAACTTTATTAAAAAAAAAAAAAAGGAAGTTTGAAGCAAGTGTAAAAGGTATATGAAAGGGACCTCAAAGGAGATTAGCATGAAGCTTAAGCTAGATTTCAGTTAAGACAGAAAGACAGGCACTGGGACTTTGTTTAGAGCTCAGGGATATGGGAAATTTAACTATGTTATAATAGTTTCCAGGGACAAAACCAGTGAATTTAAGTTTAGGAAAGAAAGAGAAGATTGGATCAATTCTAAGAAAGCACGGGTGTGTGTGGTGAGGTCAGGTATGAGTGTGAGATGAAAGAGCTGGGGTTCACATTTCAGCAATCACTGATAATAATAGGTTTAAGAAGAACAAAAGATTTAATATCAACAGTTGTTCTCAGTTGTTACATCAATTAGTGCCTGAATATTGTTTGAATTGACTAGGCAATATTATATCCCAAAACCAATAAGTAAACTGATAATTGACCCAGAAACTGCAGATGTTATTTCCTGCATGGGCTAGATGGTATCTAAGAAACTTCTCATTCATGGAATGTATTTAAATTGGTAATGTTTATTTCCTAGTGGTTACTAAATTTGCATATGTAAATTATGAACAGATAGATGTCTCTGAGTGAGGTCCCAGTGTAAGGATACTTGTAGATGGTATTTGTAAATTTGTCTGGTGCTGCTCAGCTAATTAAAGCCTGTACTTAGGAAGCTAAGATTCATTTCCTGGGGAGTGTTTTACATCTATCAAATACATAAAGTATAATAGGGTCTAATGATTGTTTTTTCATTAAGTGAATAATGAATAAGGACTTACAGGATGAAGGGGAGCATAACTTTAAAATTATTGCCACTCTCTAAGCCTTTACGCACAGCCAAAATGTTCAGAAATTCATAATTGAGTCAATTAGAGAAATGTTGCAAGAAAGTGGGACAGAGGAGCTAAATCATCATTACCCTCAGACAAGCAAACAAAGGATATATTCTTCTAAGAGTATGAGCAACAACACCTAGTGTAGTGAGAAAAGAACATGTTTTATATTTTAAAATTCTCGTTTTTTGTAAAAAATATGGATGGCTTTCATATGAATATAAAATAAAGATATTTAATATAAGAATGAGTGAGTGAGTGAGTGAAGTCGTTCAGTCGTGTCTGACTCTTTGCGACCCCGTGGACTGTAGCCTACCAGGCTTCTCTGTCCATGGGGTTTTCCAGGCAAGAATACTGGAGCGGGTTACCATTTCCTTCTCCAGGGGATCTTCCCGACCCAGGGATCGAACCCAGGTCTCCTACATTGGAGGCAAGCTCTTTAACCTCTGAGCCACCAAGGAAGACAAAAAACTTTATTCTTTCCAAATATTTGACAAAAACATATAAATTAGTCTTAAATAATTATATTCAAATAGCTTAATAAATTAAGAACTTAATTTAAGTTCTTAAATTAAGAACTTAACTATTTTGCAAGCATTTTCTTATTTCTTTACTATCATGTATCTTATGACAGCATGTAATACATCTATATATTTTCCCATAGAATTCAAATTTTATGTAGGCTACACAGATTGAAATTAAAGCACTTTGTATAGGAAATTGCATATTTATACATAAACTCTAAAATATTTTCCCTAGTTGATTTCCATGATTACATTAGACTCTAAATATCTCCATGAGCTGAAAAACATGTATATATAATTTAACATATGCTCTTCATAGAAATGCAAAATTAAAGATTAATGCAGGGGAGAAGAAAAAAAAAAACAAAACTATTCTTAAACACCTCAAAGAGAAAATGGTTTTAACTTTTAGGTTGTTTTATTTCTTACTTTTTTCCATGCATAATATTTTTATCAGGGAATATAATATATATGCACTTTTGTGTCTCAAATTCCTTACATTATATTAATATAACATAACATCAATAATAATCAATGTATTATATTAATATAACATAACATCAATAATAATCAATGTATTATATTAATAAATGCTGCTGCTGCTGCTGCTAAGTCACTTCAGTCGTGTCCAACTCTGTGTGACCCCAGAGATGGCACCCCTCCATCCCTGGGGTTCTCCAGCAAGAACACTGGAGTGGGTTGCCATTTCCTTCTCCTATGCATGAAAGTGAAAAGTGAAAGTGAAGTCGCTCAGTCGTGTCTGACTCTTAGCGACCCCATCGGCTGCAGCCTACCAGGCTCCTCTGTCCATGGGATTTTCCAGGCAAGAGTATTGGAGTGGGGTTACACTGCCTTCTCCATCTCTAGCATTAATATATATTAATAATTATTAGAGTATCAGTTCAGTTCAGTCGCGCAGTCGTGTCCGACTCTTTGCGACCCCATGAATCACAGTACGCCAGGCCTCCCTGTCCATCACCAACTCCTGGAGTTCACTCAGACTCAAGTCCATTGAGTCTGTGATGCCATCCAGCCATCTCATCCTCAGTCGTCCCTTTCTCCTCCTGCCCCCAATCCCTCCCAGCATCAGGGTCTTTTCCAATGAGTCAACTCTTCGCATAAGGTGCCCAAAGTACTAGAGCTTCAGTTTGAGCATCATTTCTTCCAAAGAAATCCCAGGTTTGATCGCCTTCAGAATGGACTGGTTGGATCTCCTTGCAGTCCAAGGGACTCTCAAGAATCTTCTCCAACACCCCAGTTCAAAAGCTTCAATTCTTTGGCGCTCAGCTTTCTTCACAGTCCAACTCTCACATCCATACATGACCACTGGAAAAACTATAGCCTTGACTAGATGGACATTTGTTGGCAAAGTAATGTCTCGGCTTTTCAACATGCTTTCCAGTTTGGTCATAACTTTTCTTCCAAGGAGTAAGCATCTTTTAATTTCATGGCTGCAATCACCATCTGCAGTGATTTTGGAGCCCCCTAAAATAAAGTCTGACACTGTTTCCACTGTATCCCCATCTNTGCTTTTGAATATGCTATCGAGGTTGGTCATAACTTTCCTTCCATGGAGTAAGCATCTTTTAATTTCTTGGGTGCAATCACCATCTGCAGTGATTTTGGAGCCCCCCAAAATAACATCAGACACTGTTTCCACTGTATCCCCATCTATCTCCCATGAAATGATGGGACTGGATGCCATGATCTTCGTTTTCTGAATGTTGAGCTTTAAGCCAACGTTTTCACTCTCCATTTTCACTTTCATCAAGAGGCTTTTTAGTTCCTCTTCATTTTTTATCATCCTGATGTTACTTACTCCTTGGAAGGAGTTATGACCAACCTAGATAGCATCTTAAAAAGCAGAGACATTACTTTGCCAACAAAAGTCCGTCTAGTCAAGGCTATGGTTTTTCCAGTAGTCATGTATGGATGTGAGATTTGGACTGTGAAGAAAGCTGAGTGCCAAATAATTGAAGCTTTTGAACTGTGGTGTTGGAGAAGACTCTTGAGAGTCCCTTGGACTGCAACGAGATCCAACCAGTCCATTCTAAAGGAGATCAGTCCTGGGTGTTCTTTGGAAGGACTGATGCTAAAGCTGAAACTCCAATACTTTGGCCACCTGATGCAGAGTTGACTCACTGGAAAAGACTCTGATGCTGTGAGGAATTGGGGGTGGGAGGAGAAGGGGACAACAGAGGATGAGATGGCTGGATGGCATCAGTGACTCGATGGATGTGAGTTTGGGTAATCTCTGGGAGTTGATGATTGACAGGGAGGCCTGGCGTGCTGAAATTCATGGTGTCACAAAGAGTCGGACATGACTGAGCGACTGAACTGAATGATATAGCTACTAGCAGTCTGCTAATTAAAGAAACTATATGTCTCAAAACTCAGAGAATGGCACCAGGTACTTCACACACAGCATGCATTTTGAGATAATGGTGTCACCAGGTGAGTCATCTAGGGCCATAAAATGATTGATATGAATCTTGAAGAAAGGCAGATTTCCATACAAATATATAGTTTTATTAACACAGATTAGGAGTACAATGCGTGAGTATAGCATACGGATTTGTTAAGTTGGTTCTGAGCCTTTAGGCAAACCGACTTGAAGACAGTCTATGGTAAATACATATTATATTAACATAGCTTAAGACAACCATTCCCATAAGAAAAATGCATTGATTAACTCAAGGTTTGAGAAAAGTTAAGTTCAGGTGGAACCAGGTGTCATTATGACAACACAGAATTTTAAGATAAAACTCTTTTTAAATTTGTATAGAGAAGGGGGAAAAAAAATACAACACTAGTTTGTTTCTTCCTGCCACTTAAGAGAGAGATAAAAAATGTCTGACACTTGCAGCCTATTTCCTCTGCTTGGAAATCCCTGACCTTCCTGCCTATTACCCTCTCAGTTTACAAAATAGCCTTTTAAGTAGAAGCTTTCTAGATACACAAGGCATTGGGATGTTTGTTTAAAGAAACTGCAGTGCAAGTCCTACACCTAGTAGCTTTGGCTCTGAAAGGCAGCAATGCTGTTGCCTTGGGTAGAGTGGTTTTTGAGGTTGTGCAGTATCCTGGTGAAAATGAAAAGTTATTCTCAAAATAGATTCCTGAGATAAATTTTTTTTCAATTAAATGTTGATGTATAACATAAGCAAAGTGCAAAAACTGTAAGACTGGAGCTCCATGAAGAAAACACAGAAATATATCTACCACCAAGATCAACATATAAAACAGCACCAGCACTTGAGAGGACTTATTTATGCCTTACCCCAGCCATTAATATTCAAAGGTAACCAATCTCCTAACTTCAAAACAGTATCCCTCATGAGCATAGGCACAAAATGTTCAATGGAAAAAATTGTAAATCCAATCCAGCAATATGTAACAATATAATATATCATGATCAAGCAAGTAGAATAAGCAGAAATGCAAATTTGGTTAAATATTGACTATAAATGTTTATGTAATCATTAACATGTTAAAGAAAAAACATATGGTTGCATCAGTACATGCAGAATATTTTTAACATATTCAACATTGATCTATGACAACCGATTGTTAACAAATTAAAAATTAAAGGAAATTAACTTGATAAAACCATTTATAAGGCAATTCTACCTAATATATTTAAATGAGGAAAATCTAAAAGCATATTCAGTATATCAGGAATAAGGAAAAGATATTTTCTTTCACTGTATTTAAGAGTGTAGTGGAGTTCCTAACCAGTGAAGTAAGCAAGAAAACACAGAAATATAAAGATTTGAAATAAAGAATTAAAATGCCTATATCCATAGAACACAGGATTTTCTACATGTAAAAGTAAAAAATCTACACAAAAGTTAATGAGACTGATTGAGTGAGCAAGTTTAGAGGACACTAGATTAATAATCAATAATTAACTACATTTTTGTATATGCTCAAGGAAACACAGGAAACTGATACATAAAATATTACTCATTATAATAATACCCATAAACCTAGAATGTTCTTGCATGATAGCTTCCATCATACCCAACTGTTTGCAACTCTATGGACTATAACTCACCAGGCTCAGTCCAAGGGATTCTCCAGGCAAAAATACTGGATCATATTATCATTTCCTCCTCCAGGGGGTCTTCCAGACCCAGAGATGGAACCTATATCTCTTTACATCTCCTGCATTGGCAAAGGTTTTAACCACTAGCTCCACCAAGGAAGCCACCTTGAAAATATTACTCATTAAAAAAGTACCCATTAACATAGAATACTTATGCATAAATATAACAAAAATGTTGCAAATTATATGTGGTCTTAATGCAAAATATTGTCAATCACTTCTAAATACAGAAATAACTGAAGCTACATACCATATTCATGGATCAGAAGTTGGAATATTGTCAATATACTCTAAATTGATCTATAAACTCATTGAAACCCCAAAGTCACAGCAGAATTTTTGTTGTAGAAATCAATAGGCTAATTTTAAAATGTGCAAAGAAAGGGCAAGAATAAGTTAAATTTTGTAAAAAAAAAAAAAAAAAAGTAAAATTGGAAGACTCAAATTATTACTATTTACACTCACTTTAAAAAAATCACAAACAAGGCAGTTTGAAATTCTTTTTAAAAAGACCCTAGAATATGGCTGGCAAACTTAAATAGTCAGATTAAAAAAAAAAAAAAAAGATTTTGTAGGTCAAAAGCCTCTTTCACAACTCAACTCTGGCATAGCAGCATGGAAGCAATCATAGGTGTTATGTAAATAGATGATCTTGGTCTTATTCCAATCAGCTTTCCTGGCGAAAACAAGTATTAGGTCATAATTGGTCCATGGGTCATAGTTTACTAAACCCTGAGATAGTCCAAAAATATATCCACATATATGTAGTCAATTGATTTCAAACAAAGATGAAATATATTTCAATGAGCAGTGGATAGTCTTCAACAAATAGTACTTAAAAAGCTGGACAATTATTTGTATAAAAAGTGTCCCATAATTATAACCATAATTATGTACAAATTTGACCAAACTCCAGGGGATAGTGAAGGAAAGGGAAGCCTGGCTTGCTGCTGGCCATGGGGTTGCAAAGAGTCTAACTGAACAGCAAAAATATATACATACATTGACTCATACTTTGTACCATAAGCATGTGTGTGTGCATGTGTGTTTAGTTTCTAAGTCACCTCTGACTCTATTGTAATCCCATGAATTGTAGCCCACGAGACTGTTGTCCCTGGGATTTTCCAGGCAAGAATACTGGAGTGAGCTGCCATCTTCTCAACCCAGGAATTGAACCTGCACCCCTTTCTTCCCCATTCTCTTTTTCTTTTCCCCCTCATCCAGTCTTAGTATGGTTCTTTATTACTCTTTTAACTTTTTTTTTTTTATAGCCTAGATAGCCTTAGAGATAGAGACCTCTGGGACAATGTTAAACACCCCAGCATCTGAATGATAGGCATCCCAGAAGAAAACAAAAGGAAGGGGAGTGAGAAAATATTTGATGAGATAATAGTTGACAACTTATCAAAATGGGTAAGGAAATAGCTACTCAAGTCCAAGAAGCCCAGACAGACCCATACAAGATAAACCCAAGGCAAATCACACAAAGTCACATAATAATCAAACTAACAAAAATTAAACATAATGTACAAATATTAAAAGCAGCAAGGGAAAAGGAACACATAATATACAAGGGGATCCCCATAAGGATAACAGCTGATCTTTCAACAGAAACTCTCCAGGCCAGAAGGGAATGGCAGGATATAGTTAAAGTGATGAAAAGGAAAAGAATACAATCAAGGTTACTCTACCCAGCAAGGACTTCATTCAGACTCAGAAATTAAAGCTTTACAGACAAGCAAAAGCTGAGAGAATTCAGCAACACCAAGCCAGCTTTTCAACAAATGCTAAAGTATCTTCACTAGACAGAAAACACAGAGAAGGTTTATAAAAGTGAACCCAAAGCAATAAAGTAAATGGTAATAGAATCATACTTATCAATAATTACCTTAAACTTAAATGGATTAAATGTTCCAACCAAAAGACAGAGACTTGCCTAATGGATTAAAAAGCAAACAAACAAGACCTCAATATATTCTGTCTACAAGAGACCTACCTCAAACCTAGGGACACATACAGCCTTAAAGTGAGAGGCTGGAATGAGATATTTCATGCCAATGGAGACCAAAAGAAAGTGGGAGTAGCAACACTCATCAGATAAAATAGACTTTAAAAAAAAGACCATCATTAGAAACAAAGAAGGACACTACTTAATGATCAAGGGATCAATACAAGAATATATAACAAATATAAATATATTTGTACCCAACAAAGGAACACTTCAATGCATAAGGCAAATGCTAACAAAATTGAAGGGGATATTGACAGTATGCACAATAATAGTGGGGGATTTAGTACTCCACTCACACCAATGGATGGATCATTCAAACAAAAATTAACAAGAAATACAAGTTTTAAATGATCCATTGGACAAGTTAGACTAATTGATATCTACAAGGCATTCCAACCAATAACAATGGATTTCACCTTTTTTTCTGAAGTGCACATGGAACATTCTCCTGGATAGATCAAATCCTGGATCATGAATCTAGCTTTGGTAAATATAAAACTTAAATTTTAAATTCAATTTTAAAAAATTGAAATTGTTTCAAGCATCTTTCCTGATCATAATGCTGTAAGATTAAATAGCAACTACAGGGGAAAAAAAATCACACACACACACACACAATAAAGCACAAACATATGGAGGCTACACAACTTGCTTCTGAATAGCAAACAGATCACTGAAGAAATGAAAAATAAATAAATAAAATAAAATAAATCAAAAAGAAAATCAAAATATGCATAGAAAGATATGATAACGAAAACACAAAAACCTAAAACCTATGAGGTTTAGTAAAACCAGTGCTAAGAGAGAGCTAAGAGCTAAGTGAAAATTTCTTAGTCATGCCTCACTCTTTGCAAATCCATGAACTATACAGTCCGTGGAATTTTCCAGGCCAGAATATTGGAGTGAGTAGCTGTTCCCTTCTCCATGTGATCTTCTCAACCCAGGGATTGAACTCAGGTCTCCTGCATTGCAGGTGACTTCTTTACCAGCTGAGCCACCAGGAAAGCCCAAGAATACTGGAGCAGGTAGCCTGTCCCTTCTCTAGCAGAATTTACTAACCTGGGAATGAAACCAGGGTCTCCTGCACTGTAGGTGGATTCCTTACTAGCTGAGATACCAAGGAAGCCCATAGCAATACAAGAGGGAAGTTCATAGCAAATCAAGCCTACCTCAAGAAAGAAGAGAAGCATCAAATAAATAACCTAAATTTACACCTAAAGCAACTAGGAAAAGAAGAACAGAAAACCCAAAGTTAGTAGAAGGAAAGAAATGATAAAAATCAGAGCAGAAATAAATGAGAAATAAATGAATGTGACAATAGCAAAGACCAGTAAAACTAAAAGCTGGTTCTTTGAGAAGATCAACAAAGTAGATAAACCATTAACCAGAGTAATCAAGAAAACAAGGAAGAAGACTCAAATCAATAAAATTAGAAATGAAAATGGAAACATTACAACAGACAACACAGAAATAGAACCATCATAAGACACTACTATGAGCAATTATATGCCAATAATACAGACAATATGGAAGAAATTGACAAATTCTTAGAAAAGTATAACCTTCAAAGACTGAACTAGGAAGAAATAGAAAATTGAAATACACCAGTCACAAGCATGGAAATTGAAACTGTAATGAAAATTCTTCCAACAAACAAAAGCCCAGAAGCAGATGGCTTCTCAGGTGAATTCTACCAAAAATTTACAAAACAGTTAACACCTATCCTACTCAAACTCTTCTAGACAATTGCAGAGGAAGGAACACTCCCAAACTCATTCTATAAGGCTACCATCACCCTGATACCAAAACCAGATGAAAATGCTACAAAGCAAAGAAAACTACAGGCCAGTATCAGGGATGAACTTAGATGCAAGAATCCTCAATATACAGACAATATGGAAGAAATTGACAAATTCTTAGAAAAGTATAACCTTCAAAGACTGAACTAGGAAGAAATAGAAAATTGAAATACACCAGTCACAAGCATGGAAATTGAAACTGTAATGAAAATTCTTCCAACAAACAAAAGCCCAGAAGCATTTGGCTTCTCAGGTGAATTCTACCAAAAATTTACAAAACAGTTAACACCTATCCTACTCAAACTCTTCTAGACAATTGCAGAGGAAGGAACACTCCCAAACTCATTCTATAAGGCTACCATCACCCTGATACCAAAACCAGATGAAAATGCTCAAAGCAAAGAAAACTACAGGCCAGTATCAGGGATGAACTTAGATGCAAGAATCCTCAACAAAATGCTGGCAAACAGAATCCAACAGCATATTAAAAAGATCATACATCTTGATCAAGTGGGCTTTACTCCAGGGATGCAAGTATTCTTCAATATTCACAAATCAATCAATGTGATATACAATATTAACAAATTGAACAATGAAACCATATGACAGATACAGAGAAAGTCTTTGAGAAAATCCAACACTCACTTATGATAAAAACTCTCCAGAAAGTAGACATAGAAGGAACAAGACTCAACATAATAAAAACCATATATGACAAACACACAGTAAACTTTATCCTCAATGGTAAAAATTGAAAGTATTTCCCCTAAAATCAGGAACAAGATAAGTGTGCCCACTCTCAACACTAACATTCAACATAATTTTGAAATTCATAACCACAACAATCAGAGAAGAAAAAGAAATAATGGAATCCAGGTTGGAAAAGAAGTAGAATTCTCACTCTTTGCAGATGACAAGATGCTCTATATAGAAAACCCTAAAGATGCCACCAGAAAGTTACTAGAGCTAATCAATAAATACAGTAAAGTTGCAAGATATAAAATCAAAACACAGAAATCCCTTGCATTCCTATACATTAACAATAAAAATTCAGAAAGAGAAATTAAGGAAACAATCCCATTCACCATTGCAATGAAAAGTATGAAGTATTTATGAATAAATTTACCTAAGAAATAAAAGACCTGTCCACAGAAAGCTATAAAACACTGATGAACGAAATCAAAGATGACACAAATAGATCTAGAAACAGAAACCATGTTCATGGATTGGAAGAATCAGCATAGTGAAAATGAGTATACTACCCAAAGCAATCTATAGATTCAACAAACCATCAAACTACCAATATTTTTCACAAAACTAGAACACAAAATACCCCAAATAGACAAAACAATCTTGAGAAAGAAGAATGGAACTGAAGGAGTCAACCTTCCTGACTTCAGACTATACTACAAATTACAATCATCAAGACTGTTTGATACTGACAAAGACAGAAATAAAATAGATAATTTAAAGGTAAATCCATGCACCTATGAAGAGCTTATATTTTAAAAAGGAGGCAAAATATGCAATGGAGAAAAGACTGTCTCTTCAACAAGTGGAACTGTGAACTGGTCAACTATGTGCAAAAGAATGAAAGTAGAACACTTTTTAACACAATACACAAAAATAAACTCAAAGTGGATCAAAGACCTAAATTTAAGACCAGAAATGATAAAACTCTTAGGAGGAAACATAAGCAGAACACTCTCCAACATAATCACAGCAAGATCTTCTATGATTCACCTCTCAGAGTTATGAACACAAAAATAAGAAAATGGGACCTAATTAAACTTAAAAGCTTTTACACAAGGAAGGAAACTACAAACAAGGTGAAAAGACAGCCCTCAGAATGGGAAAAAATAACAGCAAATGAAAAAACTGACAATTAATCTCTAAAACATATACATATATGAATATATGCATAATCTAAAATATATAAGTTGTAGTTCAATGCCAGAAAAGCAAACAACCCAATCAAAAAAATGGCAAAAGATCTAAACAGCCATTTCTCCAAAGAAGACACATAGATGACTAATAAACACATGAAAATATGCTCACTCATTATTCAGTTCAGTTCAGTCACTCAGTCTTGTCCAACTCTTTGTGATCCCATGAATCATAAAACTCCAGGCCTCCCTGTCCATCACCAACTCCTGGAGTTCACTCAGACTCACGTCCATTGAGTCAATGATGCCATCTAGCAATCTCATCCTCTGTTGTCCTCTTCTCCTCCTGCCCCCAATCCCTCCCAGTATCAGAGTCTTTTCCAATGAATCAACTCTTTGCATGAGGTGGCCAAAGTACTGGAGCTTCAGCTTTAGCATTATTTCTTCCAAAGAAATCCCAGGGCTGATCTCCTTCAGAATGGACGGGTTGGATCTTCTTGCAGTCCAAGGGACTCTCAATAGTCTTCTCCAACACCACAGTTCAAAAGCATAATTCTTTGGCACTCAGCTTTCTTCACAGTCCAGCTCTAACATCCATACATGACCACTGGAAAAATCATAGTCTTGACTAGATGGACTTTTGTTGGCAAAGTAATGTCTCTGCTTTTCAACATGCTATCTAGTTTGTTCATAACTTTTCTTCCAAGGAGTAAGCATCTTTTAATTTCATAACTACAATCACCATCTGCAGTGATTTTGAAGCCCCTCAAAATAAAATCTGACACTGTTTCTACTGTTTCCCCATCTATTTCCCATGAAGTGATGGGACCAGATGCCATGATCTTCATTTTCTGAATGTTGAGCTTTAACTCAACTTTTTCACTCTCCACTTTCACTTTCATCAGGAGGCATTTTGCTTCCTCTTCGCTTTCTGTCATAAGGGTGGTGTCATTTGCATATCTGAGGTTATTTATATTCTCTTGGCAATCTTGATTCCACCTTGTGCTTCTTCCAGCCCAGCATTTCTCATGATGTCCTCTGCATAGAAGTTAAATAAGCAGGGTGACAATATACAGCCTTGACTTACTCCTTTTCCTATTTGGAACCAGTCAGTTTTTCCATGTCCAGTTCTAACTTTTGATTCCTCATCTGCAAATAGGTTTCTCAAGAGGCAGGTCGGGTGGTCTGGTATTACCATCTCTTTCAGAGTTTTCCACAGTTTATTGTGATCCACATGGTCAAAGGCTTTGGCATAGTCAATAAAGCAGAATTAGATGTTTTTCTGGAACTCTCTTGCTTTTTCCATGATCCAGCGGATGTTGGCAATTTGGTCTCTGGTTCCTCTGCCTTGTCTAAAACCAGCTTGAACATCTGGAAGTTCATGGTTCACGTATTGCTGAAGCCGGGCTTGGAGAATTTTGAGCATTACTTTACTAGCATGTGGGATAAGTGCAATTGTGTGGTAGTTTGAGCATTCTTTGGCATTGCCTTTCTTTGGGATTGGAATGAAAACTGACCTTTTCCAGTCCTGTGGCCATTGCTGGGTTTTTCAAATTTGCTGGCATATTGAGTGAGGGCTTTCCCAGCATCATCTTTCAGGATTTGAATTAGCTCAAATGTAATTCCATCATTAGAGAAATGCAAATCAAACCAAAATGAAATATCGTCTCATACCAGTCAGAATGACCATCATCAAAATGTCTACAAACAATAAATGTTGGAGAACTTGTGGAGAAAATGATATACTCTTATACTATTGGTGAGCAATGACACTGGTACAGTCATTATCTAGAAACTATGTTTTTATTCCTTATACACCTGTGATGAACTGTCATATGACCCAGAAGTTCCACTGCTGGGCATAGACACCAAGGAAACCAGAATTGAAAGATACACATTTACCTCAATGTTTATTGTAACACTATTTACAGTAGTTAGGACATGGAAGCCACCTAAATGTCCATTGGCAGATGAAAGGATAAAGAAGCTGTGGTACATATACACAATGGGATATTATCAGCTATAAAAAGGAACATATTTGAGTCAGTTCTAATGAAGTGGATGAACCTGGAGCCTATTATACAATGTAAAGTAAGTCAGAAAGAGAAGTCAAATAATGTATATTAATGCATATGTATGGAATTTAGAAAGACAGTACCAACAATCCTACATGCAGGGCAGCAAAGGAAATACAGACTTTTGAATTCAGTGGGAGAATACAGGGTAGGATGTTTTGAGAAAATAGCATTGAAACATGTACATTACTATATGTGAAAGAGATGACCAGTGCAAATTCAATGCATGAAACAGGGTACCCAAATCCACTCCTCTGGGACAACCCAGAGGGATAGAGTGGAGAGGGAGAGGGAGGCGTGTGTGGTTCAGGTTGGGGAAACGTTTATATCTGTGGCTGATTCACATTTATATACGGAAAAAAAATCATAATATTGCAAAGTAATTATCCTCCAATTAAAATAATTAAGTTAAAATACAAGCTGTAAAAGAAAATAATACATTAAATTTTGTCAAGATAAAATATTTCTGTTATTAAAACATATTATTAATAAATTGTTTATAAGGTCAGAATTGAAAGAAATGTTTGTCAACATACATCTTATCAATGACTCATATCAAGAATATATTCCTATAAAAATAAAACAAAATATATCTTGAAACAACATTAGGAAAACAACCTAATAAAAATATTTGAGCAAATAACTTGAATAGACATTTCAGTAAAGAAGACGTATGGATTGCAAACAAGCATGTAAGACAAGCACATCATCAGCATTCATCATTCAGTTCAGTTCAGTCACTCAGTCCTTTCCACCACTTTGTGATTAGGGAAACACAAAATTATTTCACTATGAAATACCTCTGCACAGCTATTACAGTGACTAATAAAAAGAAATGAAATAAGTTATAAAGTATTGGCAAAGATGTGAAAGAACTGAATATTCTACAGTGCTCAGTTCAGTCACTCAGTCAAGTCTGATTCTTTGGGGCCCCATGGACTGCAGCACGTTAGACTTCCCTGTCTATCACCAATTCTCGGAGATTGCTCAAACTCATGTCCAGTGACTCAGTGATGATAGCCAACCATCTCATCCTCTGTTGTTCCCTTCTACTGACTTCAATCTTTCCCAGAATCAGAGTCTTTTCCAATGAGTCAGTTCTTTGCATCAGGTAGACAAATAATTGAAGTCTCAGCTTCAGCATCAGTCCTTCCAATGAATATTAATGACTGATTTCCTTTAAGATTGACAGGTTTGATCTCTTTGCAGTCCAAGGGACTCTCAAGAGTCTTCTCCAGCACCACAGTTCAAAAGCATAAATTCTTCAGCATTCAGCTTTCTTTATAGTTCAACTCTCACATCCATAAGTGGCTACTGGAAACAACATACCTTTGACTAGATGGACCTTTGTTGGCAAAGTAATGTTTCTGATTTTTAATATGATGTCTATTTTGGTCATAACTTTTCTTCCAAGGAGCAAATATCTTTTAATTTAATGGCTGCAGTCACCACCTACAGCGATTTTGGAACCCCAAAATACAAATTCTCTCATTGTTTCCATTATTTCCTCAACTGTTTGCTATGAAGTGATGGGACCAGATGNTTCTTCCATGTATTCTTGCCACCGCTTCTTAATATCTTCTGCTTCTGTTAGGTCGAGACCATTTCTGTCCTTTATCGAGCCCATCTTTGCATGAAATGTTCCCTTGGTATCTCTAATTTTCTTGAAGAGATCTCTAGTCTTTCCCATTCGGTTCTTTTCCTCTATTTCTCTGCATTGATTGCTGAAGAAGGCTTTCTTATCTCTTCTTGCTATTCTTATAAGCAGTTTGATAAGTTTATGTTTATTCTTATAAGCAGTTATGCTTATTCTTATAAGCATAACTGTTTGAGTTACCTGCTTATAATCCCAGAATAGAGGCAAACTGATATCATCATCAATCTGTGACCAAATTGCAAGCCTGATTTCATGTTAATGCTGTTTGTTTTGTCTGGTAAAACTTGGACTGTTGCTATGCCTGGGGCTTAGTTGACCAGGCTTCCTCCAGAGGCTCAATAATCTCAAGATTCCTGCCCCATCTTATCTATGATGCTGCAAGTCTTGGACTCACAGCTGGCAGTCATTCCCAGTCACTCCCAGTCACTCCCAGTAAAGGTAGTGTCCAGTCAGGTTAGAAACAAGGTCAGAGGAATACTCTGCTTTGTCTCTGAAGCCTAAACAAGACTATTTGATTTCCATAACTGTATCACAGCTGGGACTTCTATTAGCCTCTAGTTATAAGGTTACCAGGAGAAGAACTGAATTTAAGAAGGCTCTGAGCAACAAAGATCTTTGTGGAAGTTTCTAAGAAATACAGCTCAATTATTCTCTTGGTTTCCTATGTTCCTCTATAATCTTGGGAGTTCAAGTAATGAGCTTGAGCTCCAATAATACTGGAAGCTTCAATAATATTGGAAGTATCTCCTATGCTCTGTCATGCTGATGTGAGCCTTGGACAGAAATCTTTTTGATTTCCTATGAAAAACATGTTTTCTAATTCTTTTTGTTAAATTTTGTTAATTTTCCTTTATTAAATTATGTTATTGGGAATATATCAATTTATAATTATTTTATATGACTCACGATTTAAGACTATAGTGTGAAATGTCTTATTTACAATGGTAAGGTTCTTGTCACTGTCTTCATCTAATGAGTTAGGTACATCAGAGTTTTTCTGATCTATTTTGCATGCTATATACTTATTTTTACTCTAACTTATAACATCTGCTCTTAAGAAACATAGATTTTTGTTTTACTTCCCTACTAAAAAATACTTTTCATAATACTTGGAATATTTTCTTTTTATATATTGTGTAATTATTGCTATACTTAATTTAGATCTATAAGTTTTCTTTTGCTTTCTATTGTTGCAACTTGTTTTGTTGTTTCTATTTTGCTTTTTATTTTGGAGTAATCAAGATTTTTTTTTAAAGAATTTCATTGTTACTAGTATCTTCTTTGTTATATGTAAATGTATAATTTATTATCATATTCTATAATTTGCATAGACTGCTGTTGTGGTCCTTTAGTGGACTGGAATCTGGTGGTCTGGAGTCGACAATAAGAAAGTGAAATAGAGAAAGAGAAAGAAAGAAAGACAGACAGACAGAAAGACACGGGGATCCAAGCTCTGATGGAGCAAGGGTGCTTTATTAACAGAAATGTAGTCTTATTTATCTCTAGTAAGATGATTACTCAGCTATTACACAGGGTGAAATTTTATCAATAGCCATAATATGGATAGTCTAATACATACAAAGTCGCTGACACTGAAAATTCACTACCTGTCTCATCCTATGACCTCCGTCCTGAGAACTGCATGCAGCTCTACTTGTTCGGAATAGGAACTGATAAGGAACAGAGAATCCTTGAGAAATGCTATGCCCAAGTCATGAAATCTCCCAATGACCACCAGGGAGCTGATATCCGATGCAAAAGCAAGAGAGTTTTTATGACCAAGCTCGAGCTGGGGCTCCCACGGTTACCAATGCAGTGGCTAAGGAGAGGAGCCTCGAACTCTGGGTTTCATTGCTTATATAGGGTATTCTTGCACAAGAAATTCGAAAAGCGGGAGTTTCCGGGTTCGGAGACATCTAATTGGTTGCCTTCTGTGGAAGGGTTAGGTGTTGGATTCTGATTGGTTCCCATTTCCTGGGCTTAATTCGAATTTCCCGAGCAGGTCATAAGTCCTGAAGGTAAAGTCAGGAATCCTGATCTGGAATCTGATTGGCTTGCAGGTGGTGGGATGAGGTCAGGGGATTTCCAAAGACTCTCTCCTCAAAACTCTAAAATGGAGGATTTTTTTTTTTTTTTTTAACAAAATAGGGTGGCTTAGGTTCTTCAAGAAATAGAAAACAGGATGCAGGGATCCTCCTGTTAAATGTTCCCTGACAGACTGCTTAGTCACTGCTTGAAACTTTTACTTCTAATCATTTTCTGAAAAATGGAAAGATCTTAAGATAGTTTAGCTGGATTTTGGTCTATAATTTTGTTGGATTTTGGTCTATACTTAATAGAATTTCACATACAATTAGTTACATGTTAGAAAATTATCCACAAAGATATATATTTTTAGGATCATATTTTCTTTTAAAGTATATCTGGAATTATTTTCTCTTCATCTTGAAGAAGTCTCTTTAGTATTTCCTTAGAATTTCTTTTTAATATTTCTTTAAGAATTATCTTTAGTACTTCTTTCTTTTTAGTATTTTGTACAGGTTTACTGACAAATCCTATTAACTTTTGTTTCTGCAAACACATACTAGTTTGGAGTTCATTTTTTTCAAAAATGATGAAGGTTTTTATATTGACAAAATTGTATTCTTTGATGTTAAAGATATTTTAAAATGTTTCTTCTGTCTTTTATATTTCTAAGGTAAACTGTCAGTTTTAATTTTACTATTAAAATAATAATATTTCATTTTTTCTAGATGCTTTCAATTTCAAGATGTTTTCTTTGAATATAATTTTCCAGTGTTTATCATTATATACCTACATTTAGTTATAGCTTGAAAATAATTCAATTAAATATAATCTATACTTGTTATATTTCATCTTGCTTGAATTTTGCTGATAGGCACATCACTTCATTCTAATCATGAATTCTTTTGAATTAAATGGGACTTGGCTGATGTTGTGATCATACTCATTGAACATCTGGCTCTTTTCTGTTTCCTATGGAGTATTCTTAGGTTTTTAAATTAGAATCTAGCCAATTTTATGTTCAGTTCTCAGATATGTCATTTTATCATCTGAATATCAATTAATCTCCTTAATCTCTTGGCTGGAGATGGTTGAATAAACATAAATAAAAATACATACATTTACTAAACATATATACATTTATGTGCATTTGCAATTTCTAATTTTAATCATTAATATATTTTTATATAATTTTATACACAACTGTAATTTTTATTTACTTATTTCTAGTTTTTCAGTAAAAGTATTTGTCTACTATGCTCAAATACATCCTTCTTACAAGCAGACTACACAATTCTTGGCTTATATTTTGAGAACAATATTGACAACAGGCCTCAGTGACCAAATTTTTGTGTAAATACTCATAAAATGGAATTTATTTAGAGCAGCATTTAGTTACTTGTGGCAGTTCTAGAAATATTATCTATTACATCTTATATTTTCATTTGCTGCTGCTGCTGCTGCTAAGTCACTTCAGTTGTGTCCAAGACTTAGCTATCCCATGGACTGTAGCCTACCAAGCTCCTTCATCCATGCAATTTTCCAGGCAAGAGTACTTGAGTGGAGTGCCATTGCCTTCTCCATTTCATTTGCTAGACTAGTAAATTTAGGAATAGTTAGTTAGTTTAGTTAAGTCTCTCAGTCGTGTCCGACTCTTTGCAACCCCATGGACTGTAGCCCAACAGGCTCCTCCGTCCATGGGATTCTCCAGGCAAGAAGACTGGAGTGGGTTGCCATTTCCTTCTCCAGGGTATCTTCCTAACCTGGGGATCGAATCCAGGTCTCTCTCATTAAAGGCAGACGCTTTAACCTCTGAGCTACCAGGGAAGCCCCAATTTAGGGATATATGTGTATATTTATCATCTCAGTTCAGTTACTCAATCATGTCTGACTCTGCAACCCCATGGACTGAAGCATGCCAGTCTTCCTATCCATCACCAAATCCTGGAGCCTACTAAAACTCATGTCCACTGCATCAGTGATGCCATCCAATAATCTCATCCACTGTCATCCTCTTCACATCTTTCTTTAATCTTTCCCAGCATCAGGTGCTTTTTCAATGAGTGCATTCTTCACATTAGGTGACCAAAGTATTGGAGTTTCAGCTTCAGCATCAGTCTTTCAAATGAATATTCAGGACTGATTTCCTTTAGGAGTGACTGGTTGGATATATTTGCAGTCCAAGGGACTCTAAAGAGTCTTATTCAATACCAGAGTTCAAAAGCATTAGTTATTCACACAGCTTTCTTTAAAGTCCAACTATCATATCCATACATGTCTACTGGAAAAATCATAGCTCTGACTAGGTAGACCTTTGTTAGTAAAGTAATGTCTCTGCTTTTTAATATGCTGTCTAGTTTGGTTATAACTTTTCTTCCAAGGAGCATGTGTCTTTTTATTTAATGGCTGCAGTCACCATGCTCAGTGATATTGGAGCCCAAAAAATTAAACTCTCTTGCTGTTTCCATTGTTATCTTACCTATTTGTCATGAATTGATGGGACAGGATGTCATGATCCTTGTTGTCTGAATGTTGAGCTTTAAGCCAAGTTTTTCCTCTCTCCTCTTTCACTTTCCTCAAAAGGCTCTTTAGTTCTTTTTCACTTTCTGCCATAAGGGTGGTATCATCTGTGTATCTGATATTACTGATATTTCTGCTGGCAATCTTGATTTCACCTTGTGCTTCATCCAATCCAGCATTTCACATGAGGCACTCTGCATATAAGTTAAATAAACAGTGTGGCAATATACAGCCATGACATACTCCTTTCCCAATTTGGAATCACTAAGATAATGACATCTGGTCCCACCACTTGATGGCAGATAGACAGGGAAACAGTGGAAACAGTGTCAGACTTTATTTTGGGGGGGCTCCAAAATCACTGCTAATGGTGATTGTAGCCATGAAATTAAAAGACGCTTACTCCTTGGAAAGAAAGTTATGACCAAACTAGATAGCATATTCAAAAGCAAAGATATTATTTTGCCAACAAAGGTCCGTCTAGTCAAGGCTATGGTTTTTCCAGTAGTTATGTATTGATGTGAGAGTTGGACTGTGAAGAAATTTGAGCGCAAAGAATTGATGCCTTTGAACTGTGGTGTTGGAGAAGACTCTTGAGAGTCCCTTGGGCTGCAAGAAGATCCATTCTAAAGGAGATCAGTCCTGGGATTTCTTTGGAAGAAATGATGCTAAAGCTGAAACTCCAGTACTTTGGCCATCTCATGCGAATAGTTAACTCATTGGAAAAGACTCTGATGCTGGGAGGGATTGGGGGCAGGAGGAGGAGACAACCGAGGATGAGATGGCTGGATGACATCACTGACTTGATAGGCGTGAGTTTGAGTGAACTCCAGGAGCTGTTGATGGATAGGGAGGCCTGGCATGCTGCAATTTATGGGGTCACAAAGAGTCGGACATGACTGAGCGACTGAACTGAACTGAACTGAACTGAACTGTTGTTCTATGGACAGTTCTAAGTGTTGTTTCCTGACCTGCATACAGATTTCTCAGAATGCAGATAAGATGGTCTGGTATTCCCATCTCTTTAAGAATTTTCCACAGTTTGTTGTGATCTGCACAGTCAAGAATTTGGCGTAGTCAATAAAGCAAAAATAGACGTTTTTCTTTAAATCTCTTGCTTTTTTAATGATCCAGTGGATGTTAGCAATTCGATCTCTGGTTCCCCTGCCTTTTTTAAGATCAGCTTGAATATCTGGAAGTTCACGGTTCATGTACTGTTAAAGCCTGGCTTGGAGAATTTTGAGCATTACTTTTCTAGTGTGTGAGATTAGTGCAATTGTGTAGTAGTTTGAGCATTCTTTAGCATTGCCTTTCTTTGGAATTGGAATGAAAACTGACCTTTTCCAGTCCTGTGGCCACTGTTAAGTTTTCCAGATTGACTGGCATATTGAGTGCAGCACTTTCACAGCATCATCATTTAGTATTTGAAAGAGCTCAGCTGGAATTTCATCACCTCCACTAGTTTTGTTCATAGTGATACTTCCTAAAGCCCACTTGACTTCACATTCCAGGATGTCTGGCTCTAGGTAAGTAATCACATTATCGTGATTATCTGGGTTGTGAAGATCTTTTTTATAGTTTTTCTGTATAGTCTTGCCACCTCTTAATATGTTCTGCTTCTGTTAGGCCCATACCATTTCTGTCCTTTATTGTGCTCATCTTTGCATGAAATGCTCCCTTGGTATCTCTAATTTTCTTGAAGAGCTCTCTAGTCTTTCCCATTCTATTGTTTTCCTCTATTTCTTTGCATTGCTAGCTGAGGAAGGCTTTCTTATAGCTCTATGTTATTCTTTGGAACTCTGCAGTCAAATGGGTATATCTTTCCCTTGCTTCTTTGCCTTTAGCTTCTCTTCCTTTCTCAGCTATTTGTAAGGCCTCCTCTGACAACCATTTTGCCTTTTTGCATTTCTTTTCGGAGAAGGCAATGGCACCCCACTCCAGTACTCTTGCCTGGAAAATCCTATGGATGGAGGAGCCTGGTAGGCTGCAGTCCATGGGGTCGCTAAGAGTCGGATACGACTGAGCCACTTGACTTTCACTTTTCACTTTCATGCATTGGAGAAGGAAATGGCAACCCACTCCATTGTTCTTGCCTGGAGAATCCCAGGGATGGGGGAGCTTGGTGGGCTGCCATCCATGGGGTTGCACAGAGTCGGACATGACTGAAGCAACTTAGCAGCAGCAGCAGCAGCATTTCTTTTTCTTGTAGATGGTCTTGATCACTGCCTCCCATATAATGTCACAAACTTCTATCCATAGTTCTTCAGGCACTCTGTCTATCAGATCTAATCCTTTGAATTTATTTGTCACTTCCACTGTATAATTGTAAGGGATTTGGTTTAGGACATAGCTGAATGGTCTAGTGGTTTTCCCTACCTTATTCAATTTAAGTCTGAATTTGTCAATAAGGAGTTCATGATCTGAGCCACAGTCAGCTCTTGGTCTTGTTTCTTCTGACTGTATAGAGCTTCTCTGCCTTTGGCTGCAAAGAATATAATCAATCTGATTTCAGTATTGACCATCTGTTGATGCCCATGTGTTGTATCTTCTCTTGTGTTGTTGGAAGACGGTGTTTGTTATGACCAGTGTGTTCTCTGGCAAAATTCTGTTAGTCTTCTCCCTGCTTCATTTTGTACTCCAAGGTCAAATTAGCTTTTTACTCCAGCTAGCTCTTGACTTTCTACTTTTGCATTCCAGGCCCCTATTAAGAAGGACACATCTATTTTGTGTGTTAGTTCTGGAAGGTCTTGTAAATCTTCATAGAACTGTTCAATTTCAACTTCTTCAGTATTACTGTCAAGGCATAGACGTGGAATACTGTGATATTGAATGCTTTGCCTTGGAAATGAACAGACATCATTATTTCATTTTTGACAGTGCATTTCTTCATTTTGAGAGTGCAAGTATGGATTTTGGACTCTTTTGTTGACTATGATGGCTACTCCATTTCTTCTAAGGGATTCCTGTCCACAGTAGTAGATATAATGGTCATCTGAGTTAAATTCACCCATTCTAGTTCATTTTAGTTCATTGACTTCTAAAATGTCAATGTTCACTCTTCCCATATCCTGTTTGACCACTTCCAATTTGCCTTGTTTTATAGACCTAACATTCTAGGTTCCTATGCATTATTGCTCTTTGCAGCATAGAAATTTACTTCCATCATTTATCATATCCACAACTGGGTGTTTTTTGTTTTTTTCCTTTGGCTCCATCACTTCATTCTTTCTGGAGTTATTTCTCCACTCTTCTCCAGTAGCATATTGGGCACTTACCGACCTGGGGAATTCATCTTTCAGTGTCATACATTTTTGCCTTTTCATACTGTTCATGGGGTTCTCAAGGCAAGGATACTGAAGTGGTTTGCCATTCCTCTTCTCCAGTTGACTGTTTTGTCAGAACTTTATGCCATGACCCATCTGTCTTGGTTGGCCATATATGGCATTGTTCAGTATTTCATTGAGCTAGACAAGGTTGTGGCAGTTTGGTTAATTTTCTGTGATTGTAGTTTCTCATTTTGTCTGTCCTCTGATAGATAAGGATAAGAGGCTTATGGAAGCTTCCTGATGGGAGTGACTGACAGAGGGGAAACTGGGTCTTGCTCTGATGTGCAGGGCTGTTCAGTAAATCTTTAATCCAATTTTCTGTTGTTGGAAAGGGCTGTGTTCCCTCCCTGTTACTTAACCATAGGCCAAACTATGATGGAGGTAATGAAGATAATAGAACCTCCTTCCAAATGTCCCATGCACTCATTGCTGGACACTGCTCCTTTCTCCTGGCTTCTGATGTGCACAAGGTTTTCTTTGTGTCCTCCAAGAGTCTGTTTCCTCAGTCCTGTGTTAGGTTCTGGTGGTTCTATGGTGGGGTTAATGGTGACATCCTTCAGGAGGGTTTGTGCTTTATCCAGGTCTGCTGCACCCAGAGTCCTTTCAGCAGGCCACTGCTGACCTGTACCTCCACAGGACACTCAGACACAGTTCTGGCTCCGTCTCTGTAGTTTGGGTGTGCGTTTTGTGCCCTTCCCATGTCTGAGCAGCTCAGGCAACCAGGTGCTTGGTGTGCACACTGTCCCAGGTGGGCCATGCATTTTAATCACCTCCCTGGTCCCAGATGCTCGGTTTCTCCAGTTGCTCACACCTGGAGAGCACGGTTTCAGGCGTGCCATATGTCTCCTCTCGAGAGCTGATCTCAGGCTGTGACCCTCCTGCCAAAAGTCAACCATCCAGGATCTCAGGAAGGCATCGTTAACAGCTGGGAGCCTGCTGTTTAGTGGAAGATGTCATCTCTGGAGCTGAGATTGGACCAGTCCCTTGTCTTCCAGCTATGACTGTCTCAAACCTGACTCTCTACCCCTGGGTGGACAAGGGCTGATACACACTGGTTAGGTTGTTAGGTTAGATATTTTTGCAGGAAAGTTCTCTTTTCTGGAGTTACAGTTAGGCGTGTATTGTGTGTGTGTGTGTGTGTGTGTGTGTGTGTGTGTGTGTGTTTTCCTCTCATTTACTTTTGCCTTATGGGATTCCAAAACTCTCCACAGACCCACCTGTGAGCAGGTTTCCTACTGTGTAGAAACTTCTCCTGTTTGATGACTCTCTCCCCAGGAGAAGTCTAGTTCCTAACTCTTTTATCTCTCTTTTTGCTTTTCTGTTCTGTCTATCTCCTTTTAAAGAGAATGGGCTCTTTTCTGGGTGTCTGATGTCCTCTGCTAATGTTCAGAAGTTGTTTTGTGGAATTTGCTCAGCATTCAAATGATCTTTTGAATAATTTGTAGGGGAGAAAGTGGTCTCCCTGTCCTATTCCTTCATGTATATTTATACATCCAGGTATATTCTGCTTTGGGATATTGGCAAAAAAGAAAAAAAAGTGTCAAATCTATTATTCAAATTCATTTAAATAGAAAGTATTCATTAATTTTCCCATACTCATTAATGGTATTTTTTAAAACCACAAATACTGTTGTAGAGTGTTTCATATAATAACAAACTAGTTTTAAAGCAAACTTCATTTCATTTCAGTTCAGTTCAGTCGTTCAGTCATGTCCGACTCTTTGAGACCCCATGAATCACAGCACGCCAGGCCTCTCTGTCCATCACCAGCTCCAGGGTTCACTCAGACTCATGTCCATCGAGTTGGTGATGCCATCTAGCCATCTCATCCTCTGTTGTCCCCTTTTCCTTCTGCCCCCAATCCCTCCCAGCATCAGGGTCTTTTCCCATGAGTCAACTCCTCGCATGAGGTGGCCAAAGTGCTGGAGTTTCAGCTTTAGCATCATGCCTTCCAAAGAAATCCCAGGGCTGATCTCCTTCAGAATGGACTGTTTGGATCTCCATGCAGTCCAAGGGACTCTCAAGAGTCTTTTCCAACACCACCGTTCAAAAGCATCAATTCTTCAGCACTCAGCTTTCTTCACAGTCCAACTCTCACAACCATACATGACCACAGGAAAAACCATAGCCTTGATTAGACAGACTTTGTTGGCAAAGTAATGTCTCTGCTTTTCAATATGCTACCTAGGTTGGTCATACCTTTTCTTCCAAGGAGTAAGTGTCTTTTAATTTCATGGCTGCAGTCACCATCTGCAGTGATTTTGGATCCCCAAAAATAAAGTCTGACAGTTTCCACTGTTTCCCCATTTATTTCCCATGAACTTACTTGATTGCAATATGAAGAAATTTTTGAATAATACTAAATTTGTTTCTCTGGAGAGTCAATCTGTTACTATAATACAGTATGTTACATAGACTTGTCATTGTTCAGTATTAAAGATATGATTTTGCGGAAAATATCAAGTTGAGTCTATGAGTATTGAAAATCTGGAGAAATTGCCACATGTATCTTTATCACTGTGTTCATAGATATAATTAATGAAAGTCCCAGTATCCAACTTTGCCTTTTTTTACTTTAATAAGAAGTAAAACACTAACACAGTAGTTATGTCAAAAGCTGATGGCAAGTAAATTAATATAACCTTCCTCTAGTTATCAATTATAGATTTTCTGAAAGCTTGTGATAATAGGATCATTTTTAGCTATTCATTCTAATAAAGACAACAATGTAGCTTAAAAGGTGTAAAAAGTGAATTCATTGGATCAAAAAATAATTTTCATGATTAAAATAGACTTTAGGAGGAAAATCCTCTTTCAATATTTCAATACATGAGAAAATGTAAGTGCTTGTCAAATGTAAACATTCAAAACTGTCTAATAAAACCATATTTATAGAAAGTTTTATTAGACTAGAATAAAAATTCTTACAGAGGTTGCTATGGATATGAATTATTAGGCTCAAAAAGCCAATTATGTTTTTTAATCATTTCAATATTAGCCTGGAAAAATCTCATGGATGGAGGAGCCTGGTTGGCTGCAGTCCATGGGATTGCTAGGAGTTGGACATGACTGAGAGACTTCACTTTCACTTTTCACTTTCATGCAAATGGAAACCCACTCCAGTGTTCTTGCCTGGAGAATCCCAGGGACAGGGGAGCCTGGTGTGCTGCCCTCTATGGGGTTGAACAGAGTCGGACATGACTGAAGCGACTTAGCAGCAGCAACAGCAATATTAGCCGTCACTGAGGAGAAGACTCCTGAGAGTCCCTTGGACTGTAAGGAAATCCAACCAGTCCATTCTAAAGGAGATCGGCCCTGGGTGTTCTTTGGAAAGAATGATGCTGAAGCTGAAACTCCGTACTTTGGTCACCTCATGCGAAGAGTTACTCATTGGAAAAGACTCTGATGCTGGGAGAGATTAGGGGCAGGAGGAGAAGGGGACGACACAGGATGAGATGGCTGAATGGCATCACTGACTCAATGGATGTGAGTCTGAGTGAACTCTGGGAGTTGGTGATGGACAGGGAGGCCTGGCGTGCTGCAATTCATGGGCTTGCAAAGACTCGGACACGACTGATTGACTGTACTGAACTGAGGGTCAAATAAGGTTGATATCTTTGTTGTTACTCAATTTTTTCCCCTTCTTTAATATTAGTAGACTTCTAATTTTTCACTGTTACCTGTTTATATATCATAAAGGAAGGCAAATTCAGTTAGTTAAAACATATTAATGATCACGTTTGTATGTCTCCAAAATTATCATATTCTTTGATTCTATATTTGTGTTAAATTTGGCATACCACTTGTAATAATAGTTTTTAACAGTATTTCTTTATATACAAATTTACTTTCTGTTACCTTTAATTCTTTCCTTCCAGCAGGATTTTGGTCTAGTATTATTTTCTTTCTTCTTGAAAGACTCTCTTTGAATTTTCTTTTAATGCAGGTTTACTGATGTTGAACGCTTATAGATTTTGTTTGGCATAACATGTCTTTGTTTTGACCTGATTTTTATAGGACTTTTTGTTTTGGAGAGGTGGGTTATAGAGCTGTTTGTACAAGTCACCTTAAAGATGCCATCAAAAGCTTCAGACATTCAACATATATGAAATTTAGTTTTGAATTTTCCTGATGTTCAAGCTGGTTTTAGAAAAGGCAGAGAAACCAGGCATCAAATTGCCAACATCCACTGGATCATGGAAAAAGGAAGAGAGTTTCAGAAAAACATATTTCTGCTTTATTGACTATGCCAAAGCCTTTGACTGTGTAGATCACAAGAAACTAGAAAATTCTGAAAGAGATGGTAATACCAGACCACCTGACCTGCCTCTTGAGAAATCTGTATGCACGTCAGGAAGCAACAGTTAGAACTGAACATGAACAACAGACTGGTTCCAAATAGTAAAAGGAGTACGTCAAGGCTGTATATTGTCACCCTGCTTTATTTAACTTCTATGCAGAGTACATCATGAGAAACACTGAGCTGGAAGAAGCACAAGCTGAAATCAAAATCGCAGGGAGAAATATCAATAGCTCAGCAGTCCATGAAGTTGCAAAGAGTCAGACATGACTGAGCTACTGACCGAACTGAATAAAACATTAGGAGAAAAAAAAAAAATGAGTAAGACATGTGGTGACTGCAGCCATGAAATTAAAAGAAGCTTACTCCTTGGGAAAAAAGTTATGACCAACCCAGATAGCATGTTGAAAAGCAGAGACATTACTTTGCCAACAAATGTCCATCTAGTCAAGGCTATGTTCTTTCCAGTAGTCATGGATGGATGTGAGAGTTGGACTGTGAAGAAGGCTGAGCTCTGAAGAATTTATGCTTTTGAACTGTGGTGTTGGAGAAGACTCTTGAAAGTCACTTGAACTGCAAGGAGGTTCAACCAGTCCATTCTGAAGGAGATCAGCCCTGGGATTTATTTGGAAGGACTGATTCTAAAGCTGAAACTCCAGTCTTTTGGCCACCTCATGCAAAGAGTTGACTCATTGGAAAAGACTTTGGTGCTGGGAGGAATTGAGGGCAGGAGAAGAAGGGGACGACAGAGGATGAGATGGCTGGATGGCATCACTGACTCGATGGATGCGAGTCTGAGTGAACTCCGGGAGTTGGTGATGGACACGGAGGACTGGCGTGCTGCGATTCATGGGGTCGCAAAGAGTTGGACACGACTGAGCGACAGAATTGAACTGAACTGAATATGTTTTTTCTTTGACTGCTTGGAAGATTTCCTTTGCCTCTAGTTTTCTTTGTATTTATTCTGATTGATATTTGCACAGTTTCTTGAATCTGTGATTTGAGTCCATTTGTGAATTTTGGAAACCTTTCAATTGCAACATTTTTGAATATAGTGTTAGTCTTATTCTGTCTGTTGCTCTCTTTCTCCTTCTTTCCATTTTCTTCTGGAATTTTATTTAATAATATGAAAGATTTTCTCAGTGTCCCTGGTAGCAGCAGTCTCCAACCTTGTTGGCACCAGGGACCAATTTTGTGGAAAATAATATTCCCATGGACTGGAGTGGAGGGAGAATGGCTTCAGGATGATTTAATTGTGTTACATTTATTGTGCTCTTGATTTATATTATTATTACATTGTAATATGAAATAATTATACAACTCACTATTATGCAAAATCAGTGGGAACCTTGAGCTTGTTTTCTTACAACTAAACAGTCCCATTCAAATGTGATTAAAGACAGAGACACCAAAAGTGGTTTGCTTCTATCCAGTCTATTCCATGATCTTTTTTGTTTGTTGCCATCCCAAAAAATCCCGTTTCACAAAAAATGTTGGAAACAGAAGCTGGCTTTTCAGTGCTTTTACTGAGTTTAATCCAGAATGTATGGAGATTTGAAGTTGTCTCAAACATACTTTTAAGACCACTGTCATTTAGATCTAAGCAGTTGATCTTCTTCTAGCATGGACAAAGTTGATTCACCTGGTTTATTCACAATTGATTCAAAGATCCATTCCTCCCTATTTTGGGAATCTTTTGTGTTGGGAATCAGTGTCCAAACTCTTTTGAAAGCTGAGATATGTGTTTATGTGCCACCTGGGAGAAAAGAAGACTCTGGTTTGGTCTCTTTCAAAATATCTGCTAATGTTTGTTAAAACATGTCAAATATTCCAAGGTTCATTATTTTCCCCCATAATTTCAATTTGGCTTTGAAAGTAGCCATTTTATCTGCTGACTTGCACAGTTATTATTTCCTGGACAGACAGATTGAGTTCATTGAGAGATTGAATATGTAGGAAGTTTTGTGACCAATTCTGTGTCACTGAAATGTGCTGCCAATAGTGACTGTTCTTAAAAAAAAAATTTCTAGAGTGGCCTGGTAACTCAAAAGCTCTGGCCATTGACTTACTTTTAGAAAATCATCTCTCTCTTCTATATAAGAGAAGACATATATGTTCTGTGTCCTCTCCTCACTTCATGAAAAGACCTGAGTTAAAAACATGTACTTTAATATGACTGATAATTTTAATCACATTTTGCAAAACATTGTTAAACTCAGTTGATACTTTTCAGCTAGCCAGGGTTTCTCTGTGGATGACAGATTGCATCAATTGACATTCAGAAACAACTTCTTTGACTCAAGTTGTGAAACCAGAAAGCCATCCAGTCATTACAGCCAATCCATCCATGAATATACCAAGACAAAATGACCAGTTCACTTTTCCTGAGTGTAATTATCAAAGACTTGAATAGTTCTTCAGCTCTGGTGTTGGTTAGCAACAAAACTACATATAATACATCTTCATGTACACCTTCGTGAAAAATATATCACACAAAACCAAACATTATTGCCTTTTTGTCAGCATTGGTAGATTCACCAACCAGGATAGTGTACCACAGTTCAGTTCAGTTCAGTTCAGTCGCTCAGTCGTGTCCGACTCTTTGTGACCCCAAAATTGCAGCACACCAGGCCTCCCTGTCCATAAGTTCAGTTCAGTCACTCAGTTGTGTCTGACTCTTTGCGATCCCATGAATCACAGCACGCCAGGCCTCCCTGCCCATCACCAATTCCCAGAGTTCACTCAGACTCACGTCCAACAAGTCGGTGATGCCATCCAGCCATCTCATCCTTGGTCATCCCCTTCTCCTCCTGCCCCCAATCCCTCCCAGCATCAGAGTCTTTACCAATGAGTCAACTCTTTGCATGACATGGCTAAAATTCTGGGTTTCAGCTTCAGCATCATTCTTTCCAAAGAACACCCAGGGCCGATCTCCTTTAGAATGGACTGGTTGGATCTCCTTGCAGTCCAAGGGACTCTCAACAGTCTTCTCTAACACCATAGTTCAAAAGCACCAATTCTTCAGCACTCAGCTTTCTTCACAGTCCAACTCTCATATCCATACAAAACTACTGGAGAAACCATAGCCTTGACTAGATGGATATTTATTGGCAAAGTAATGTCTCTGCTTTTTAATAGGCTACCTAATTTGGTCAAAACTTTCTTTCCAAGAAGTAAGCATCTTTTAATTTCATGGCTGCAATCACCACCTGCAGGGATTTTGGAGGCCCCCAAATTAAAGTCTGACACTGTTTCCATTGTTTCCCCATCTATTTCCCATGAAGTGATGGGGCCAGATGCCATGATCTTCGTTTTCTGAATGTTGAGCTTTAAGCCAACTTTTTCACTCTCCTCTTTCACTTTCAACAAGAGGCTTTTTAGCTCCTCTTCACTTTCTGCCATAAGGGTGGTGTCATCTGCATACCTGAGGTTATTGATATTTCTCCTGGCAATCTTGATTCCAGCGTGTGCTTCTTCCAGCCCAGCGTTTCTCATGATGTACTCTGCATATAAGTTAAATAAGCAGGGTGACAATATACAGCCTTGATGTACTCCTTTTCCTATTTGGAACCAGTCTGTTGTTCCATGTCCAGTTCTAACTGTTGCTTCCTGACCTGCATACAGATTTCTCAAGAGGCAGGTCAGGTGNTCCAGCGTGTGCTTCTTCCAGCCCAGCGTTTCTCATGATGTACTCTGCATATAAGTTAAATAAGCAGGGTGACAATATACAGCCTTGATGTACTCCTTTTCCTATTTGGAACCAATATGTTGTTCCATGTCCAGTTTTAACTGTTGCTTCCTGACCTGTATACAGATTTCTCAAGAGGCAGGTCAGGTGGTCTGGTATTCCCATCTTTTTCAGTTTATTGTGATCCACACGGTCAAAGGCTTTGTCATAGTCAATAAAGCAGAAGTAGATATTTTTCTGGAACTCTCTTGCTTTTTCTATGATCCAGCAGATGTTGGCAATTTGATCTCTGGTTCCTTTGCCTTTTCTAAAACCAGCTTGAACATCTGGAAATTTATGGTTCACATATTGCTGAAGCCTGGCTTGGATAATTTTGAGCATTACTTTACTAGCATGTGAGATGAGTGCAATTGTGTGGTAGTTTGAGCATTCTTTGGCATTGCCTTTCTTTGGGATTGGAATGAAAACTGACCTGTTCCAGTCCTGTGGCCACTGTTAAGTTTTCCAAATTTGCTGACATATTGAGTGCAGCACTTTCACAGCATCATCTTCAAGGATTTGAAATAGCTGGAATTCCATTACCTCCACTAGCTTTGTTCGTAGTGATGCTTTCTAAGGCCCACTTGACTTCATATTCCAGGGTGTCTGGCTCTAGGTGAGTGATCACACCATCCTGATTATCTTGGTCGTGAAGATCTTTTATGTACAGTTCTTCTATATATTCTTGCCACCTCTTCTTGATATCTTCTGCTTCTGTTCAGTTCAGTTCAGTCGCTTGTTAAGTCCATATTATTTCTGTCCTTAATCGAGCCCATCTTTGCATGAAATGTTCCTTTTGTATCTCTGATTTTCTTGAAGAGTGCTCTATTCTTCCCATTGTGTTGTTTTCCTCTATTTCTTTGCATTGATTGCTGAGGAAGTCTTTCTTATCTCTTCTTGCTGTTCTTTGGAACTCTGCATTCAGATGCTTATATCTTTCCTTTTTTCCTTTGCTTTTGCTTCTCTTCTTTTCACAGCTATTTTTAAGGCCCCCTCAGACAACCATTTTGCTTTTTTGCATTTCTTTTCCACAGGGATGGTCTTAATCCCTGTCTCTTGTACAATGACATGAACCTCCATCCATAGTTCATCTATCTATCAGATCTAGTCCCTTAAGTCTATTTCTCACTTCCACTGTATAATCATAAGGATTTTATTTGGGCCATACCTGAATGGTCTAGTGGTTTCCCCTACTGTCTTCAATTTTAATGTGATTTTGACAATAAGGAGCTCATGATCTCTGTCACTGTCAGCTCCTGGTCTTGTTTTTGCTGACTGTATAGAGCTTCTCCATCTTTGGCTGCAAATAATATAATCAATCTGACAGTGTCCCATTAATTCTTCTAATAATTGTGCTTCAATATCCTCTAATATTTCATCAACTTGTCTAGTTATGGTGCCAGCCAAAAGAGGAACATGTTCTAATTTTTGAACTGCAGCCTCTCCTAAAAGGTCATTTAAAATATCCTTGACAGTAGGCAGGATCATCTCTTCACCAATGTTAAAGGCCTCCTTAACTTTAGCTATGTGGTTAGCCATGAAGAATGATGTTTTCAGTAAAGACATATTTGATTAAAAGGAGGACTTTAATCCTTTTTTTTTTTCTTCATGTTCACTAATTTTTTTTTTCTTTTGAAAAATTTCAAAGACTTGTCTTTTAATGCAGGGTGCTTGGTTTCAATTTGGCAAAGTGGTTTTGAAGGTTTCATGGCTTCACTGGATAGCTGGTCATCACATTTTATACTAAGCCAACTTGGAGATCCTGAATCACCTGTTGCAATGAACTGAACTCGTAATTTAAGTAGGACTCTTGGCATTTCCTTTTAAATGTAATATTCTTTTTTTGTTAGCAGTCAGAGTACTCTGCTAAGAGTACTTAGAATACTTTGCCAATTACATAATTGGATCTTTCTCCTTTTTCAAATAAACTCTCTAAAGACATTTGTTTTCACTCATTTTGGCTAGGACTAGTTTACCAAAAGGGCTTTCCTGGTAGCTCAGCTGGTAAATAATGCACCTGCAATCCAGGAGACTCCAGTTTGATTCCTGAGTTGGGAAGATCCCCTGGATAAGGGTAGGCCACCCACTTCTATATTCTTGGGCTTCTCTGGTAGCTCAGATGGTAAAGAGTCCGCCTGCAATGTGGAAGACCTGGATTCAATCCCTGGGTTGGAAGATCCCCTGAAAGAGGACATGGCAACCCACTCTAGTATTTTTGCCTGAAGAATCCCCATGGACAGAAGAGCCTGATGAGCTATATTTCATGGGGTTGTAAAGAGTCAGACAGGACTGAGTGACTGAGAACAGCAGAGTATAGCTTACCAAAACTGTGTTTGAGACAAGTGCTCAAATTGTGTTTGAGACAAGTGAAAAAAAGAGATACAGATGGGAAGTGGTAAATAAATAAAACAATGAGTAGGCTCTGCATGGACTAGACTAAGTGTCAGATTCTCACATAATACTTGCCACCAGATACAGTTGTACAATTGAAGTACATAGACTCATTGCCACTATAATACCTGCCACAAGTTCAACTTAATTGTCACTTGCCACTCGCTGCTAGGGTTCTAATATGAATCTGCAAGCAATTGATTTATTATGGTCTCTGTGCAGACCTCTCTGCTAATGATAACTTGTATTTTCAGTCACTCTTCAGCTTCATTGCAGGTCATTAGGCATTATATTCTCATAGTGTGCAACCTAGATCCCATACAAATGCAGTTCACAATAGGGTTAACACTCCTATGAGAATCTAATGCTGCCACTGGTCCAACAAGAAGCAGAGCTCAGGCGGTAATGCAAGCAATGAGTGTCTGTAAAAACAGATTAAACAGGTCAACCACTTGTAAAAGAATGAAACTAGATCACTTTCTAACACCATATACAAAAATAAACTCAAAATGGATTAAAGATCTAAACATCACACCAGAAACTATAAAACTCCTAGAGGAGAACATAGGAAAATACTCTCTGACATAAATGACAACAGGATCCTCTTTGACCCAAATCCCAGAATACTGGAAATAAAAGCAAAAATAAATGTGATCTAATTAAAATTAAAAGCTTCTGCACAACAAAGGAAACTATAAGCAAGGTGAAAAGACAGCATCCAGAATGGGAGAAAATAATAGGAAATTAAACAACTGACAGACAACTAATCTCAAAAATATACAAACAACACCTGCAGCTCAATTTCAGAAAAATAAATGACTCAATCAAAAAATGGGCCATAGAGTTTGATAGACATTCCTCCAAAGAAGACATATGGATGGCTAACAAACACATGAAAAGATATTCAACATCACCTATTACCAGAGAAATGCAAATCAAAACCACAATGAGGTACCATTTCACACCAATCAGAATTGCTGTGATCCAAAAGTCTATAAGCAATAAATGCTGGAGAGGGTATGGAGAAAAGGGAACCCTCTTACACTGTTGGTGGGAATGTTATATATATATAATATAAAAAAAGAATAACAACAACAAAAGAACAGATTATTGTTTGCTTGCTAGACCACTGCTCACCTCCTGCTGTGTAGCCTGGTTCCTAACAGTATCAGTTCCTGGTCCAGGGATTGAGGGCCCTTGACTTTTAGTTCTGTCTCACACTTTTTCCCCCCTTCCTATCTATTTGGATCATTTCCTTATTTGGACCTCTATCCAGATATTTTTCTGATCTTTCAATTTACCGATATTCTGTTCTGCCACAACTAACTTGTTTTTAAATTATTTATTGGGCATTTTCTTTTGGTTACTGTATTCTCTTCTTCTACAATGAACATTTGAATTTATATAAATATAAATAATATAAATATATATATATATATAAATATAAAAGTAGCTGATGCTATTCATGTTCACTTTTTGTTGAGAAAAATCTGCATAATCAAAACCATTGTTTTTCCAGTAGTCATGTATGGATGTGACAGGTGTAACCTGAAGAAGACTGAGCACCAAAAAATTGATACTTTTGAACTGTGGTGCTGAAGAAGACTCTTGAGAGTCCCTAGGACAGCATGGGGACCAACCAAACCCTGGTTTAAAAATCACCAAATTGATATACCATGAATATTTAGGAAATCAACACTGAATACTCATTGGAAAGACAGATGATGAAGCTGAGGCTCTAATCCTTTGGCCACCTGTTGCAAAGATCTGACTCATTGGAAAAGATCCTGATTTTGGAAAAGATTGAGGGCAGGAGGAGAAGAAATGACAGAGGATGAGTTGGTTAGATGGCATCACTGACTCAAAGGATATGAGTATAAGCAAACTCTGACAGATAGTGAAGGACAGGGAAACCTGGTGTGCTGTAGTCCATAGGGTTGCAAAAAGTCAATCATGACTGAGTGACTGAACAACATTTTTTTATGTATTATTCTCTATTTTTGTAAATAGGTTGACCTGAATCACTTTAAAGATGCGCCTGAAAATTCTGACGTCTAGATCAACAAGGTAGTTCTGTTTGGTTTTATTTTATTTTTGGCTTTAGGTTAGTTGATGTTCCCTTATGCAATATGATTCTTTCTTTTGACTTAGAGAATTAAGCTTTCCCTTTGCAAGGAATATAGATGGCTTCTCTTGTGGCTCAGTTGGTAAAGAATCCACCTGCAGTGCAGGAGACCTGGGTTTGAACCCTGGGTCAGGAAGATCCCTTGGAGAAGTAAATGGCAACCCATTCCAGTATTCTTGCCTGGGAATTCTCATTGACAAAGGAGCCTGGTGGGCTACAGCCCACCATACATTCTCAAGAGTCAGACAAGACTAAGTAAAATCAAATCACCATTGAAATTGAGTGACTCATTACCTTAATTCAATCCAGACCAAAATGACTAAAAGGTGTTTTATATTTGGAATTAGTTTCTATTTTCTGCTTCATGTCTAGTCTTCAAGCATATCCATGTAGTAGTTCCACCTGAGTCTAGGGTGTTATGCAACACTGATGTATATCCAAACTAAACTATGATTCAGGGTCTCAAGTACCTGTTTGTTATTTTTTGTGTCTTAAAAATTGCTACAAGAAGTTTTCCTTCTATTTCTTAGTATCAGATCATTCCTGCAGTACTTTGTTGAAATCCTAAGACTTTGATGTGTTCTCAGAATTCAAGAATTTCCTAAGGGAAATAGCTGCTACAGAGTGTGTTTGTTCAGTCACTCAGTCATGGACTGTAGCCTGCCAGGCTTCACTGAACATGGAGTTTTCCAGTCAAGAATACTGGAGTACGTTGCCATTTCCTATTTCAGGAGATCTTCCCAACCCAGGAATTGAACCCATGTTCCTTGGGTCTCGTGTGTTGGCAGGTGGATTGTTTATCACTAGTGCCACATTGGAAGCCCTGGCTGCTGCAGAATGTCATTCCAAATTTTAGCACAATTCCCATTTTCCTAGGTTTGTGTTCTCTCAAGTCCTTGCTGCCTTAGAAGACTTCTGATGCCTTCAAGTATATTTAATTTGTTTATTACTTTTTCTTTTTAGTCAAGAATACTGGAGTACGTTGCCATTTCCTATTTCAGGAGATCTTCCCAACCCAGGAATTGAACCCATGTTCCTTGGGTCTCGTGTGTTGGCAGGTGGATTGTTTATCACTAGTGCCACATTGGAAGCCCTGGCTGCTGCAGAATGTCATTCCAAATTTTAGCACAATTCCATTTTCCTAGGTTTGTGTTCTCTCAAGTCCTTGCTGCCTTAGAAGACTTCTGATGCCTTCAAGTATATTTAATTTGTTTATTACTTTTTCTTTTCAATGGGATTCTCTTATTCCCTTTAGATCAGTTAATCTACTTCAAGATAAATCATCATTTCTGAAAGCAGAGCTATAATGGTCTTATAAGTCTTTCAAATTATTTAAATTATAATTTTAAGTAATCTTTTAAAAAGAAGATTTTACTGTAAACTTTGAGAACAAACTGTTTGGATGTCTATCTGTCGTCAGAGTAAGTCTCAGCTATTCTCAGTTGTAAGTGACTGAGTAAAATGTCCCAGCCAAATTTGATGAAATAATATAACTATCCTAATTTCTCATGAGATAAGCTGTTATGCTAAAGGAATTCACCACATATTTATGAATAGTTTACTTTTATTCCTAAATGAAAATATTATTTGCAAAGGATAAATGTACATATATTTTTTAAAATTTGTTAAATAGAAAGTAGTCACCATCTAAAGAACCACAACTTTTAAAGAGTTCTAAAATATATTAGGAAAAAATTATTTGCGTTAGATCTCTACCTCATACCATATATGAAAATAAACGAGCTATGCTTAATAATTGAAAATAACAAAAGTTAAGTGAACATAAATAGGGCATGAAATAACAGTTTAAGATGTACTGTGTGGAGGTCTTCCTAAGTAAGAAAGCATCATATACAAAAGTGATGGATACAACTTTCACATTACCCATATGTATACATTTTCCACCCTTGGGGTCATAATGCTTGATCTCTGAACTTCCAAGGATATTTTTAGCCTCTTCACTGTTGACATTTGCTCCCAAAGTCACATAATCAAATTCTCAGCACCAAAAAAGTAATTGCCCAAATCACAATATCTCTAGTAATTTCTAGGCATACCATTGAAATTGTTACTCAAAGTCACTGTGACAAGAAATCAATTAATTCAATTTTATTTTCACTATTTCTAAATCTCCAACTTTCTTGATGTTTCAAGAATGCTTCTTTTTTTTAGATACTTCTTCATAAATTATCTCAAAACACTTTTGCCACATTGCTCTCTAACAATCAACTGACAGAGTGAATTTACTTACTCTATGGTATCACTTTTCAGTTTCTGCAAAGTCCAAAAATCTCAAAGAAAAAAGAAAACTAGACATTTAAAAAAATAGTTCAGATTTCTGGATTTCATTATTTAAAAGTCAACTGGCAGAAATAGAATTATGAATGCTATCTATGTGTATTCACTGAGCATCATTAATGGAGAAAACTGCATACTGTATGCACTAAATTCATGTTAAATTAGTAAACCCACACCTCAAACAGGCTCTCAATATTGCCTAGTCTTAAAATTAATAATCTTAGAATAAATGTGAGTTTTTAGCTTAAAGTTCCATGTTTTTATCAGTAAAGATTCTCTAGAGCAACCGAACAATAGGATATGTGTATGTGTGTGTATTTATATCCCTAGAAATGGAACCCACAGAGACTGAGGGTTGACTGTCCTTTGCCATTTTATATAAGCAACTTGAGTATCTGAAGATTTTGATATCTTTGGAATTCTAGAGCAAATTTCCCATAAATACCTAGGGACACCTGAGACAGAGATGGAAAGACGATTTGTTTTTATTTTTAGGAATTGATACAATTGTGGGGGTTGGTAAATTTGAGATTTCTAAGACTGGCTAACAGGATGGAAACTTGTGGGGGTATGGATCAGTGGCTGCTTGTTATACCAATCTAGTCATACGTCTCGGAACATTTAACTGACACATTCCAAACCAAATAACTTTTAACTGTTTCACAGATGTTTGTATTTATAACTTCCTGCGTACATCCACATTAATAATCTTTGATTAACAAATTAATTAAAACTACAGTAACTAAACCATGAAAAACTTGAAAACCACTGCTGAAACAAATCACTATTACTTTTCAGTATATGTTTGGTTGAAATTTTGAGTTCACTTATCAAAGGGTATGGAGATGCCAATAAAACACGAATTCATGAATAAAAGGAGGAATCAAATGGAACTGGGTCAACAATAAACAGAAGAAATATATACATTTCACTTGGTTTTATATTTTTACCTCACATCATATTCAAAAGAATATCTAATTCTACATTTTACTACAATAGTAATATAGTATAGTACATTATTTCTGTGTTTGTACTGGTATGAGATTTTTGTTGTACAATGATACGATGAGGAATAATGTAAACAAAACCAAACCCCCCCCCCCAAAAAAAAGGCTTTAAAAAGCTCTGCTTGGAACTTTTCCATTTCTATAGATTATTAAAAAAAAAAAAGCCTTTTCCATATTTGAAGAATAGAAATATGGGCAAAATTAGGTTTTCACTACAATTTTAAAGGGGATGATTATATGATCACAGAAGCATAATATTGAGCTAGAAGGAGGGAAATCAGAGAGATTAATCTCATTACCAAAAAGTCAACAGGAAAGAATAAACTATAGAAATAAAACATCTGGATTATTGAAGAGAAATTAATTAACAGAGTAAGAAAAAAATATGCCTTGCCTCTGAATTAGGAAGGAACATTATAAAGGGTATAATCACAACACTGACAATGATTGCCAACACCTCTTGTAATAGGCACAAGTTTTCCCTAAGGAGACACATAATTACAACAAATTGTGACTTGGTAGGCATGAGTGTTCTCGTAAATTCAAACATTTTTAAGTCACAGAAATGTACCTTATAACTATGCTTAATTTATCCTTGGAACTATAGATTTTAATATTCCAATCATCACAAATTACCAAGTAATTACTAAAATAATCTATTTAATATTATTTTTGATAAAATATATAAAACACTATTTATATTATAATGTATGTACTGAATCTGGAAGTATAAAAACCAGTCACATAATCAAATAACTTAATCACACTGTCAGATTGAAGATGCTTAAATGCCCTCTGTCACATTTTCTTCTTTGTTTGTTAAAGCCAAGAAGTAAACACCATGAACATTGGGGTACACGTGTCTCTTTCAATTCTGGTTTCCTCAGTGTGTATGCCAGCAGTGAGATTGCTGGGTCATAAGGCAGTTCTATTTCCAGTTTTTTAAGGAATCTCCACACTGTTCTCCATAGTGACTGTACTAGTTTGCCTTCCCACCAACAGTGTAAGAGGGTTCCATTTTCTCCACAGCCTCTCCAGCATTTATTGCTTGTAGACTTTTGGATCGCAGTTAACCTCCAATTAAAATAAATAAATTTATATTTTTTAAAAAAGAAACACAAAGTACTTGATTCGACTCCATGCAAATAAAATTTAAATCTTAAAAAAAAAAAAAAAGAAGAAGAAGTAAATACCACTGGGAATACATTTATGTTTAATAAAATTAGCTTTCACTTCCTTGGTTGTCCAGTAGTTAAGACTCCATGCTTTCAATGCAGGGGCACTGGCTTGATTCCTGGTGGGGAATTAAGATCCAACATGCCATACTGAGTGGCCAAATAAATAAATAAAATGAAGTTTATGAATTTGGTATATCAAGGAAAATATATCTTAGGAGAAATGAAGATGTACTGAGACAGCTGGAGTGGGGTACTTCTTTGAAGATTTAAAATTATGGTAAAGGATTTAAGGAGGGGTTAAATAAAGGAGAGAGAGTTACCTATTAGATGAAAGAAATTATGGCAGTTCAGAAAATAATTTTAAAACCAAAAAAACTGGCATCACTTTCACTCAGAAATTATTCTGGGAAGTTGGCAAATTAAACAACAACAATAATAAAATATATTTATGTGGTCTGACTTAAAAAAAAAAAAAAAAAAACCAGAACAATGCTTACCTAGGAAGGATTACAAGTGGGGGGATGGGGTGGAAATTGACTGAAATGGAAATATGGGAGCATTCTGGTCATCAGAAACTTTTCTATGACAAAATGTGGCATAATTTACCTGGATATATCCATTTGGCAAAATTCTAATGCTGTTTTAAGGCTGGCAGTGATGACTTTATGTACTGTTGATTAAATAAATCTATTAATCATTAAAATTATGGCAGTTCAGTGATTGCATTTTAAAATCAACTCATAAAACAGTAGTCTTATTTTATTGGTTATACAGAGAAAGGGGTATTTAGTCATTTTTGTCATTGACGTGGCCTTCTATCACACTGAGAATGTGATTCTAATTTAGATTTTTCTGAGCTTCATCATTTGACTCTCAGCAATGCTAATGTTTGTTGTTGTTTTTAAGTCAATCTGTCATATCCAACTTTTTGTGACCCCGTGGACTACAGTATGCCAGGCTTCCCTGTCCTTCACTATTTCCTGGAGTTTACTCAAACTCATGTCTATCAAGTTGGTGATGCCATCCAACCATTACATCTTCTGTTGCCCTCTTCTCCTCCTGCCTTCAATATTTCCCAGAATCAGGGTCTTTTCCAATAAGTCAGCTCTTCACATTAGGTGGCCAAGTATCAGCTTCATCATCAGTCTTTCCAATGAATATTCAGGGTTGATTTCCCTTAGGGTTGACTGACCTGATCTCAAAGTCCAAGGAATTTTCAAGTCTTCTCCAGTAGCACAGTTCCAAAGCACAAATTCTTTGGTTCTCAGCCTTCTTTAAGATCCAACTCTCAAATCCATACATGACTACTGGAAAAACCATAGCTTTGACTACATGAACATTGGTTAGGAAAATGATGTCTCTTCTTTTTAATATGCTATCTAGGTTTGTCATAGATTTTCTTCCAAGGAACGAGTAGTTTTTAATTTCATTGTGGAATTACAAGTCTCATGATGCAATGGGGAGTAAGGGAGAGAAAAATTTATAAGCACCCCTTTTGATTAGGGAGAAGTAAGAGATGACTACTGTCACTGGCTAAGTTGTTTTGCAATAAAGTAGGCATATTTTCACCCTAAAGTACAGAGTCGAGAAATATTTTGTTTGACTTTTCAATATGGACTCTCCAGTGCATTTTCTCTGCAACTTTCCCTTTTGTTCTCTAGGAAACTCTTGCTTTTTACCTTTCTTGAACACTTCTGAATAAGGCATTGGGTTTATATGCTCTTCAAGTAAACTTCTCAGCCTGTTTTCAGCCTGGAGAAATTGGGGGCCTAAGGTATATTTCCATCTTGAAAATTTTAGTCTCTTTTAATTAAGGGTGGGAACTAATAACAGTTCCTTTTAAATTTTATTTCCTATAAATCTGAATTCTACATGTCAAAAACCATTTTCACACTTTCTATCTAACCATTGCCACTCTGGGCTTGTGATGCTGTGACATATTGTCCTGAAGGTTTCTTGTGCTCAGTCGCTCTGTCCCATGTAACACTTTGTGACACTTTGGGATATAGCCCACTAGGCTCCTTTGTCCATGGAATTTTTCAGGAAAGAATACTGGAGTGGGTTGCCATTTTCTCCTCTAGGAGGTCTTCCTAATCCAGAGATTGAATCTACATCTCTTGTGTCTCCTGCATTGCAGGTGGATTCTTTACCTTCCAAGCCATTAGAGAATCCCCTGTGAGGTCTCCTAGAAGTCATTTTACCTGAGAGGACAAATCTCTTTAACTTTATCTGTGGTATTAACAAAGGAAATTACAGTTACATTTCCAATTTGCTTTGCCTCCAGATTTTATTTTAATTTTAGGTTTTGTTTGTGTGTGTGTGTGTGTGTTTTGTCTAAAAGAGTGGGTGAGAGATACACTTTATAACTAAAAGAGTTTTCAGCTTCTTCTATTTCTTTCTAAGTTTTGTTTGGAATCTCTCACTTTATCTCTTTAGTTTTTCTAATTTTCTAGTATCCTATCATATTCACTTGGTAAAATCTACATAAAATGTTAACATTATTCTATGAAACTTTACTTTTCAAATCTTAAATGCCCTTAGGCACATGCTTCTCTATCATTCAATGAATTAGAAGTAGAAACCTAACCATTTTTTGGTCACAACTATATTATATGGATTATCATTTTTTAAGCTTTCTGTAACAATTTTTTCACCATCTTTCAGCTCCTGCAAATAGTCTCTTCAAACTTTACCAGAGTACGCTACTGACAAATCTCAAGACCCAAAACTCAAGGTTTGGGTTTTTTTTGTTTGCTTGTTTGTTCTTGCTTTGTTTTTCCAGCGCACCACACTATTGTAACAAATTCATCTCTTACAGCTATTGTAGAAAAGCAAACCATCTCTATAATATTGTATTTTATTTCATGTCATAACTGCCCAGAGTGTACTCCAAGAATTTTTGAGATCCCAAAGTCCTTCTACGGTCTGTAATTGTCAAAATTGTTTTTTACCATGTTTCTAAGATATAATTCACATTTTCCAGTGAAAAGTGTACAGCAAAGCTTTTCAGATGTCATACAAAATATGATGACACACTTTTAAATGTTAATGGAATATATAATTGTGTACTTTTTTGCCTTAATTTTCCAAGATAGTATGTTTAGCATATAAAATGAATGCATTTTCAGAGACTAGTACATTTGTCCTCAGTACTCCTCAGTTCAGATCAGTTCAGTCACTCAGTCATGTCCGAATCATGATTCTATGAACTGCAACATGCCAGGCTTCCCTGTCCATCACCAACTCCCAGAACTTGTTCAAACTCATGCCTGTTGAGTTGGTAATCTCATCCAATCATCTCATCCTTTGTCAAATCCTTTCCCTCCTGATTTTAATCTTTCCCAGCATCAGGGTCTTTTCCAATAAGTCAGTTCTTCACTTAAGGTGGCCAGAGTATTAGAGGCTCAGCTTCATACCAGTCCTTCCACTGAATATTCAGGATTGATTTCCTTTAGGATTCACTAATTTGATATCCTTGCAGTCCAAGAGACTCTCAAGAGTCTTCTCCAAAATCACTGTTCAAAAGCATCAATTCTTTGGCCCTCAGCTTATTTATACTCCAACGCTCACATCCATACATAACTACTGGAAGAAACATAGTTTGACTAGGTGAACATTTGTTGGCAAAGTAATGTCTCTCTCTCTTTTTTTTTTTAATATGCTGTCAAGATTGGTCAGAGCTTTCCTTCCAAGGAGCAAGTATCTTTTAATTTCATAGCTCCAGCCACCATCTGCAGTGATTTTGGAGCCACAAAAAATAAAATTTCTCACTGTTTCCATTGTTCCCTATCTACTTGCCATGAAGGATGGGACTTGATGTCATGATCTTATTTTTCTTGAATACTTATTTTTAAGTCAACTTTTTCACTCTCTTTTTTCCTTTTCATCAAGGGGGTATTTAGTTCTTCTTTGCTTTCTGCCATAAGGGTTGTGTCACCTGAAAATCTGAGGTTGTTTATATTTCTCCTGGCAATTTTGATAACAATTTGTGCTTCACCAACTCCATCATTTTTCATGATGTACTCTGCATATAAGTTACATGAGCAGGGTGAAAATATACAACCTTGACGTACTCCATTCCCTATCTGGAACCAGTAAGTCATTCGATGTTTATTTCTAACTCTGGCTTCTTGACCTGCATACAGATTTCTCAGGATGCAGGTCAGATGGTCTGATATTCCAATATTTTGAAGAATTTCCACCATTTGTTGTGGTGTACACAGTCAAAGGCTTTAGTGGTGTCAATAAAGCAGAAGGAGATGTTTTCCTGGAACTTTATTCCTTTTTTGGTGATCGAACAGATGTTGGCAATTTGGTTTCTGGGCCCACTGCCTTTTCTAACCCAGCTTGAATATCTGGAAGTTCACAGTTCAAGTACTGTTGAAGCCTGGCTTGGAGAATGTTGAGCATTACTTAGCTATCATGTGGGACGAGTGCAATTGTGTGGTAACATGAACATTATTTGGCATTGCCTTTCTTTAGGATTGGAATAAAAACTGAACTTTTCCAGTCCTGTGGCCACTGTTGAGTTTTCCAAATTTACTGGCATATTGAGTGCAGCATTTTAACAGCATCATTTTTTAGGCTGAGGACTAGCTCAATTGGAATAATTAATTTACTGCACTGCAAAGATTATAATTATTGCCATCTTTCTCATGAACAATGGAAGACCTCATTTGAAAAAGCTCTGCTGGAATTCCATCATATCCACAATCTTTGTTTGCAGTTATGCTCCTTAAAGCCCACTTGACTTCACATTCCAGGATGTCTAGATCTAGGTGAGTGATCACACCATCGTGGTTATCTGGGTCATTATGATCGTTTTTGATAGACTGGGTAATCTTGCTACCTCTTCATTATATCTTCTCCTTCTGTTAGGTTCAGCTTATTTCTGTACTTTATTGTCCCATCTTTGTATCAATATGCTACTGGAGATCAGTGGAGAAATAACTCCAGAAGGAATGAAGGGATGAAATCAAAGCAAAAACAATACCCAGTTGTGGATGTGACTGGTGATAGAAGCAAGGTCATTATGATCGTTTTTGGATAGACTGGGTAATCTTGCTACCTCTTCATTATATCTTCTCCTTTTGTTAGGTTCAGCTTATTTATGTACTTTATTGTCCCATCTTTGCATCAATATGCTACTGGAGATCAGTGGAGAAATAACTCCAGAAAGAATGAAGGGATGAAATCAAAGCAAAAACAATACCCAGTTGTGGATGTGACTGGTGATAGAAGCAAGGTCTGTAGTTATGCTTTAAGGAGCATAACTACAAACAAAGATTGTGGATATGATGGAATTCCAGCAGAGCTTTTTCAAATGAGGTCTTCCATTGTTCATGAGAAAGATGGCAATAATTATAAACTTTGCAGTGCAGTAAATTAATTATTCCAATTGAGCTAGTCCTCAGCCTAAAAAATGATGCTGTTAAAATGCTGCACTCAATATGCCTGTAAAGAACAATATTGCATAGGAACCTGGAATGTTAGGTCCATTAATCAAGGCAAATTGGAAGTGGTGAAACAGGAGATGAAAAGAGTGAACAACATTCTAAGAATCAGCGAACTAAGATGGACTGGAATGGCTGAATTTAAATCAGATGACCATTATATCTACTACTGTGGGAAGGAATCCCTTAGAAGAAGTGGAGTAGCAATCATGGTCAACAAAAGAGTGCAAAATGCAGTACTTGGATGCAGTCTCAAAAATGACAGAATGATCTCGGTTCTTTTCCAAGGCAAACCATTCAATATCATGGTAATCCAAGCCTACGCTGCAACCAGTAATGCTGAAGAAGCAGAAGTTGAATGGTTCTATGAAAACCTGCAAGACCTTTTAGAACTAAACCCCCAAAAAAGATGTTCTTTTCATTATAGGGGACTGGAATGCAAAAGTAGGTAGTCAGGAAATACCTGGAGTAACAGGCGAATTTGGCCTTGGAGTACAGAATGAAGCAGGGCAAAGGCAAATAGAGTTTTGCCAAGAGAATGCACTGGTCATAGCAAACACTCTCTTCCAATAACACGAGAGAAAACTTTACACATGGACATCACCAGATGGTCAACACAGAAATCAGATTGATTATATTCTTTGCAGTCAAAATTGGAGAAGCTCTATACAGTCAGCAAAAACAAGACCGGGAGCTGACTGTGGCTCAGATCATGAACTCCTTATTGCCAAATTCAGAATTAAATTAAGAAAATAGGGAAAACCACTATACCATTCAGGTATGATCTAAATCAAATCCCTTATGATTATACAGTGGAAGTGAGAAATAGACTTAAGGGACTACATCTGATAGAGTGTGCCTGAATAACTGTGGAAGGAGGTTTGTGACATTGTACAGGAGACAGGGATTAAGACCATAACCATGGAAAATAAATGCAAAAAAGCAAAATGGCTGTCTGGGGAGGCCTTACAAATCGCTGTGAAAAGAAGAGAAATGAAAAACAAAGGGGAAAAGGAAATATATTCACATCTGAATGCAGAGCTTCGAAGAATAGCAAGGAGAGACAAAAAAAGAAACAAGCCTCCTCAGCGAGCAATGAAAAGAAATAGAGGAAAACAACAGAATGGGAAAGGCTAGAGATCTATTCAAGAAAATTAGAGATAAAAGGGAATATTTCATGCAAAGATGGGCAAAATAAAGGACAGAATTGGTACGAACCTAAAGAAAAGCAGATATTAAGAAGAGGTGGCAAGAATAATAAGAACTTTACAAAAAATATATTCATGACCCAGATAATCACAGTGGTGTGATCACTCACCTAGAGCCAGACATCATGGAATGTGAGTCAAGTGTGCCTTAGAAAGTATCACTGTGAACAAAGCTAGAGGAATTGATTGAATTCCAGTTGAGCTATTTCAATCCTAAATGATGGTGCTGTGAAAGTGCTGCACTCAATATGTCAGCAAATCTGGAAAACTCAGCAGTGGCCACAGGACTGGAAAAGGTCAGTTTTCATTCTAATCCCAAAGAAAGGCAATGCCAAGGAATGCTCAAACTACCACACAATTGCACTCTGCTCACATGCTAGTAAAGTAATGCTCAAAATTCTCCAAGCCAGGCTTCAGCGACATGTGAACCATGAAATTCCAGATATTCAAGTTGGATTTAGAAAAGGCAGAGGAACCAGAGATCAAATTGCCAACATCTTCTGTATTATGGAAAAAGCAAGAGAGTTCGAGAAAAACATCTACTTCTGCTTTATTGACTGTGCCAAAGCCTTTGACTGTGTGGATAACAATCAACTGTGGAAAATTCTGAAAGAGATGGGAATACCAGACCACATGACCTGTCTCTTGAGAAACTGATGTGCAGGTCAGGAAGCAACAGTTAGAACTGGATATGGAGCAACAGATTGGTTCCAAATAGGAAAAGGAATATGTCAAGGCTGTATATTGTCACCCTGCTTATTTAACTTATATGCAGAGTACATCATGAGAAATCAGGAGTTCATGATCTGAGCCATGGTCAGCTCCTGGTCTTGTTTTTGCTGACTGTATAGAGCTTCTCCATCTTTGGCTGCAAAGAATATAATCAATCTGATTTTGATCTTGACCATCTGGTGATGTCCATGTGTAGAGTCTTCTCTTGTGTTGTTGGAAGAGGGCGTTGGCTATCACCAGTGCATTTTCTTGGCAAAATTCTACTAAGCTTTACCCTGCTTCATTCTGCATTCCAAGGCCAAATTTGCCTGTTACTCCAAGTGTTTCTTGACTTCCAACTTTTGCATTCCAGTCCCCTATAATGAAAAGGACACCTTTTTTAGGTGTTAGTTCTAAAAGACCTTGTAGGTCTTCATAAAATCATTCAACTTCAGTTTCTTCAGCATCACTGGTTGGGGCATAGACTTGGATAACTGTGATATTGAATGGTTTGCCTTGGAGAGGAGCAAAGATCATTCTGTCGTTTTTGAGACTGCATCCAAGTGCTGCATTTCAGACTCTTTTGTTGACCATGATGGCTACTCCATTTCTTCTGAGGGATTCCTGCTTACTCCTTATTGCCAAATTCAGACTTAAACTGAAGAAAGTAGGGAAAACTGCTAGACCATTCTGGTATGACCTAAATCAAATCCCTTATGATTATACACTGGAAGTGAGAAATAGATTTAAGTTTCTAGATCTGATGGATAGAGTGCCCGATGAACTATGGAATGAGGTTCATGACATTGTACAGGAGACAGGGATCAAGACCATCCCCATGGCAAAGAAATGCAAAAAAGCAAAATGGCTGTCTGGGGAGGCCTTACAAATAGCTGTGAAAAGAAGAGAGGCAAAAAGCAAAGGAGAAAAGAAAAGATATAAGCATCTGAATGCAGAGTTCCAAAGAATAGCAAGAAGAGATAAGAAAGCCTTCTTCAGTGATCAATGCAAAGAAATAGAGGAAAAGAACAGAATCGGAAAGACTAAAGATCTTCAAGAAAATTAGAGATACCAAGGGAACATTCCATGCAAAGATGGGCTCAATAAAGGACAGAAATGGTCTGGACCTAACAGAAGCAGAAGATATTAAGAAGAGGTGGCAAGAATACACAGAAGAACTGTACAAAAAAGATCTTCACGACCCAGATAATCATGATGATGTGATGACTAATCTAGAGCCAGACATCTTGGAATGTGAAGTCAAGTGGGCCTTAGAAAGCATCACTACGAACAAAGCTAGTGGAGGTGATGGAATTCCAGTTGAGCTGTTTCAAATCCTGAAAGATGATGCTGTGAAAGTGCTGCACTCAATATGCCAGCAAATTTGGAAAACTCAGCAGTGGCCACAGGACTGGAAAAGGTCAGTTTTCATTCCAATTCCAAAGAAAGGCAATGCCAAAGAATGCTCAAACTACCACACAATTGCACTCATCTCACATGCTAGTAAAGTAATGCTCAAAATTCTCCAAACCAGACTTCAGCAATACGTGAACTGTGAACTTCCAGATGTTCAAGCTGGATTTAGAAAAGGCAGAGGAACCAGTGATCAAATTGCCAACATCCGCTGGATCATGGAAAAAGCAAGAGAGTTCCAGAAAAACATCTACTTCTGCTTATTGACTAATCCAAAGTCTTTGACTGTGTGGATCACAATAAACTGTGGAAAATTCTGAAAGAGATGGGAATACCAGACCACCTGATCTGTCTCTTGAGAAATCTGTATGCAGGTCAGGAAGCAAAAGTTAGAACTGGACATGGAACAACAGGCTGGCTCCAAATAGGAAAAGGAGTATGTCAAGGCTGTATATTGTCACCCTGCTTATTTAACTTATATGCAGAATACATCACGAGAAACACTGGACTGGAAGAAACACAAGCTGGAATCAAGATTGCCAGGAGAAATATCAATAATCTCAGATATGCAGATGACACCACCCTTATGGCAGAAAGTAAAGAAGAGCTAAAAAGCCTTTTGAGGAAAGTGAGAGAGGAGAGTGACAAAGTTGGCTTAAAGCTCAACATTCAAAAAATGAGGATAGTGGCATCTGGTCCCATCACTTCATGGGAAACCGATGGGGAAATAGTAGAAACAGTGTCAGATTTTATTTTGGGGGGCTCCAAAATCACTGCAGATGGTGATTGCATCCATGAAATTAAAAGGCGCTTACTCCTTGGAAGAAAAGTTATGACCAACCTAGATAGCATATTCAAAAGCAGAGACATTACTTTGCCAACTAAGGTCCGTCTAGTCAAGGCTATGTTTTTTTCCTGTGGTCATGTATGGATGTGAGAGTTGGATTGTGAAGAAGGCTGAGCGCTGAAGAATTGATGCTTTTGAACTGTGGTGTTGGAGAAGACTCTTGAGAGTCCCTTGGACTGCAAGGAGATCCAACCAGTCCATTCTGAAGGAGATCAACCCTAGGATTTCTTTGGAAGGCATGATGCTAAAGCTGAAGCTCCAGTACTTTGGCCACCTCATGCGAGGAGTTGACTCATTGGAAAAGACTCTGATGCTGGGGGTGATTGAGGGCAGGAGGAGAAGGGGACCACCGAGGATGAGATGGCTGGATGGCATCACTGACTTTATGGACGTGAGTGTGAGTGAACTCCGGGAGTTGGTGATGGACACAGAGGCCTGGCGTGCTGCAATTCAAGGGGTCACAAAGAGTCAGACACGACAGAGCACCTGAACTGACTGACTGAACTGACTTTATTGAGGATGGTATGTATTACTGCCTCCTGTACAATGTCTCAAATCACCATTCATCATTCTTCACGCACTGTATCAGAATTAATACTTTAATCTATTTGCCACTTTCACTGTATAATCGTAATGGATTTGACTTAGGTCATACCTGAATGGTCTAGTGGATTTCTCTACTTTCTTCAATTTAAGTCTGAAGTGGTAATAAAGAGTTCATGATCTGAGCCACAGTCAGTTCCCGGTCTCTCTCTCTCTCTCTTTTTTTTTTGCTGACTGTATAGAGCTTCTCCATCTTTGGCTGCAAATAGTTTAATCAATCTGATTTTGATATTGATCATCTGGTGATGTCCACGTGTAGAGTTGTCTCTTGTGTTGTTGGAAGAGGTTGTTTGGTATTACCACTGTGTTCTCTTAGCAAAACTCTGTTATACTTTTCCCTGCTTCATTTTATAATACAAGGCCAAATTTGCCTGTTACTCCAGGTGTCACTTGACTTCCTACTTTTGTATTCCTTTTCCCTATAATGAAAAGAACGTATTTTTTGGCCGTTAGTTTTTGAGTCTTGTAGGTCTTCATAGAACCATTCAACTTCTGCTTCTTTGGTATTAGTGGTTTGGGCATAAACTTAGATTACTGTTATATTGAATGGTTGCCTTGGAAAAGAACAGAGTTCATTCTGTCATTTTTTGAGATTGCAGCATGTACTGCATTTCAAACTCTTTTATTGACTATGATGGCTACTATATTTCTTCTCAGTGATTCTTGCTCACAGTAATAGGTGTAATGGTCTTCTGAGTTAAATTCACCCATTCCAATTCATATTCAATATCACAATTATCCAAGTCTATGCCCCAACCAGT
>SJXQ01011035.1:364049-387567 GCA_006408695.1 Aepyceros melampus | reverse complement strand
TGAAATGAGTCATTTGTTTGATATTCAGATGATTTATCACATCTCTCTTGCTCTATGGACTAATTTCCTTTGATGCTCGTAGTTTAACTATGATATGTCTTTGTGTGAAATTATTTTTCATTTATTCTTTTTGGAATATACTAAGCTCTTTGGATATGAGAATTGGTGTTCTTCAGTGAGTCTGGAAAATTCTCAAACATAGTGTCATTAAATATTGGCTTATTCTATCATCTATAATTGTAATCAGCCATTTGTTGGCTCCATTTACTCTTTGCTCTGGCTCTTCATTGCTATTTTATATTTTTTTTAATGTCTCTGTCTTTGAGTTGAATGTTGGTTATTATCTTTTTATCTATATTCTAGGCCTAAACTAATGCATGTCAAATTTAATCTTCTGCTTTACTCATCCATTTTAAATTTTACTTATAGCTTTTTATTTCTAATATGTTATTTGCATCTATTTACATTTAAAATATTTATTACGTATTCCTGTCTTCATGCTTCTATATTCCTTTAAAGTAAACTTAGTTGTATATCCTCTAGAAATTACAATACGTGGTATATTTAGCAACCCAATTCTCCTGTATTTAACTCAAGGTGCCTTGACTTTTTGTTTTTCTTTTTTTCCAGTAAGTTTTTCATTTTATTTGGACCTTTATCTGTAGGAATTCTTTGAGGCCTGGCTTGAATTAATAGTCCCCCAGAAATGATTTGTGTTTGCTTCTGCCAGTTTCCTGGGGGCACCATTGACCTAGGACCACTTTAAATTAAATTGCCATTTGAAATCTTTCAGACCTCACAGGTGGCGTAAATTTGGATGGCAAACCTGTGAAGGGTCTGTTGTGATTGTAAAATCTCAGGGGAGATTTTTTTTTCCTTCCACTGGTGCCAATGTGGAGACTGGAAAGTTTCCTTGATCTTCTATTTTTGGCAGTGAGTTTATTTCTCATTCAACCTTCTAAAAGGGTACAGCCCATCGAGATTCTCGCTTTATGCAGGGTTCTCCTGATAGACTATCAATCTGGGAGCAGGCCCTCACCATTTTCTCTTACCCCTTCAACCCTATGGAATTTTTATAATGAGATCTTAGTCTGTCTAGGGTAAAAGAACTCTTTGCATTCTGGAGACTTAAAGAGTTTATCTTCTTTCTCTTCCTTCAGGTACCTTGTGCAAGTCAAAGTTGCCAATGAGAGAGGTGAATTGCATGTTAATTAAGAACATTTAGATACTTCCTACTCATTTCACATTCAAATAACATTACTTAATGCTTCTGGCCCTAGATGATTATGGGAGTACTACAACATAGTGAAATTCATTTCTCTATTTTTAATTAGATTGAAACTTCCAGTAAAATGCGTGCTATGTCGCTTCAGTCATGTCTGACTCTTTGTGATGCTATGTACTGTAGTCCACCAGTCTCCTCTCTCCATGGGATTTCCCAGGCAAGAATACTAGAGTGGGTTGCATTTTCTTCTCCAGGGGATCTTCCCGACCCAGGAATTAAAACCCTTGTCCCAGGCTTCTCCTGCATTGGTAGGAGGGTTCTTTACCACTAGCACCACCTGGGAAGTCCTTCCAATAAAATAGGGGGCGTATTAAGTGTATGGATGTGACAGTTGGACCATAAAGAAGCCTGAGTGCCAACGAATTGATGGTTTTGAATTGTAGTGCTGGAGATAACTCTTGGAGAGTCTCTTGAATTGCAAGGAGATCAAACTAGCCAATCCTAAAGAAAATCAACCCTGAATATTCATTGGAAGAACTGATGCTGAAGCTGAAGCTCCAATACTTTGGGCACTGATGAGAAGAGCCAACTTATTGGAAAAGGCTCTGATTCTGGGAAAGACTGAAGGCAAAAGAAGAAGGGGGCGACAGAGGATGAGATGGTCAGAGAGCATTACCGACTCAGTGGACATGAATTTGAGCAAACACTGTGAGATAGTGATGCACAGGGAAGCCTGATGCTGCGGTCCATGGGGGTAGAAAAGAGTTGGACACAACTTAGCAACTGAACAACAACAACAAAACCGGCAATCTTAAGTGTGTTGTCTCAACCAGCCTGTATAGTTCATACCTTCTTCTTTGAGCATATCAGCTTTTCACTGAATGTCCAACAAGAAATCAACTAACATTAATAATGCTAACATTAATACTGTTAATACTAACATTATTATTAACATAATCTGTTAAAATGTGAAAATAAATCAATAGAAGTCTTGAATTTAGCTAATAGTTGGTATATGTTAGCTTGATCCTTTCTCTCCTTGGGCACCTTCAGTTAATTTCAGAGAAATCAAGTTCAGTTTCCTGATCGTGTGCTTTAGAATGTTAAACTTCCCAGAGTCAAATCTCCCTCTGATTTCTTTTTCTCAGCCATCTACACTACATGCTCAGTGGATGGAAGTAAAAGCTAGATAATCAAGTGGAAGAGATTTAAGATGTATGTTTTGAGAATGTTCCCAGACCTGTCCCTGCAGTTGACACCCACAGATATGTTTCATACCCAAACCATACTGGGAGAATGATGGAGGTCCTCCTCAGTGCCTGAGATGAAGCCTGGGGCATAAGATGAAGCCCAACTGTGGTCAGTTGCAGTGTGATTCTTCATCATTGCAAGGTCAGACCTGTCAGGCTTTCCATAAGTCATGGGTTAGTCATGCACTTGGGACCCAGGCAGCCCTCCAGCCTCCACTTCTGAGAAGCCCTGTGGCTCAGGCCCTCTGTCACTTTTCTTCAGCAAATGGAAGAGATTTAAGATGTATGTTTTGAGAATGTTCCCAGACCTGTCCCTGCAGTTGACACCCACAGATATGTTTCATACCCAAACCATACTGGGAGAATGATGGAGGTCCTCCTCAGTGCCTGAGATGAAGCCTGGGGCATAAGATGAAGCCCAACTGTGGTCAGTTGCAGTGTGATTCTTCATCATTGCAAGGTCAGATCTGTCAGGCTTTCCATAAGTCATGGGTTAGTCATGCACTTGGGACCCAGGCAGCCCTCCAGCCTCCACTTCTGAGAAGCCCTGTGGCTCAGGCCCTCTGTCACTTTTCTTCAGCAAAGAATCAGCGAGGCTTCCTCTGCCCCTGCTAACTCTTCTCCAGCTTGATTTCAGTCCCCACCAGATGGCTTGAACCCTGTGTTGACCCCCTTCCTCTTTCCTGACAAATTTAATAACTGCCAAATTTCTCAGGGTGAACATCAAAATTAAAAAAAAAATTACAGATGTAAAGAAACAACAGTTTGAAGTCGTAGATAATGTCTATGGTATTACTCACAGTTCATGTTATTTCAGAAGGAAGGGAGGAAATGGACACTCAAAGACAACTTCTAACACTGTTTCTTTGTATTGGCTGCTAGCTCTAAAGTTCTGATTTATTAATTGTCCTAGTCTACTCATCTATTCAATATCCTCAGGGATGATTCTGGTCTCTTCTTTCCAGCCTTCCTGGGAGATGAATCTTTTTTTTTTTTTTTTCAATCTTTATTTCTTGTTGAATCTGGGAAACTTATTTTTTACTCAGTCCAGACCATGCATCTCATTCTGTTTCACTGCATACTAGTGAAATGGGAATAAATGATTCTCCTGACCAGTGAGGCATGCCAGTGGCTTCTTCAAAGACAAACCCGAGGACAGAAATCAATTTCTGGACAGTTTATTTTCAGGTCCCTTAGTCTCTTTGTCACACTCGCAATCCCCTGCCTTTTGTGTAGACTCAGGATGATTAAATGGAATTAGCTAGCCTGGGTTTGGGAGCCTATGTTCTGTGTTTAATTAATTATTCTGCCATACACCCAACCATGTTGCTTTGACCAGATTATTTATTAATATTTACTTCCTTAGTTAAGTTAGTTACCTTTCTTATCTAGGTATATAAATTAGTATCTACCTTATGTAGTAGTTTAGAGCAATAGAGCCTGATTGTCCATAATCTAGTGTCTTAAATATGAGAGGGACTCAACAAAAGTTAAATATTATTACTCTTGTTCATTTATTCATTCAAAAACATTAATTGTGAGATTGCAATTGTGGCAATGGTGATAACTCATGATTATAGTAATTGGATTTACCCCAGGGTTCTGGCTAAAGTACTCATCGCTCTGAAGAGAAGGTGGGTTTCTAACGTCGTTAAGTGCCTTGAAGTTCAGAGCTAAGTGACCATGAAGCTTCTCTTGTTTAAAAACACGATGGCCCCCCAGCCCTGAGACCCAGTAAGGAATTCCTGTGTAGTTAGTCCCCTCATGCATGGCTTCTGAGGCTCTTAGGCCAGTGTGTCTGGGAAAGTTTCAGGCTGGAGACATCAAGGAGTATTAATGTGCAGATGTAAGATCTGTCAAGAATACGAGCTGTGGTGCAACAAAAACCACCTGCGTGGCTTGTGATGTTTTTGAAACAGAGTGCCGGAAAGAAGGGGCCCAGGGCCAAGAAAGGAAAGCGGAGCTGTGGATTTGTATGCAGCTCAGCGCACAGGCCCAAGACCAGGAGGGGTGGGGTTGGGGGGACACTGCTGCTGCCCCGCCCCCACCGCTGACTTCAGGGTCACTTTTTTTATGACTGATGGGCCATGTCAGACTGAGGCGTGCTGGGTTTTCTTCTGTGCATGCAGAGAAGGGACTGAAGAAGGTCAGCATTTTTCTTAAAATCTCGAGAATCGGTTATTCAGGGAGTGACTCCCCCATCCACTTTACATCAGAGTATAATAGGAAGGTTCCAGATGGTAGCACAAGGTCATCTCATGAGTTGCCAGGACATGGGCTGTATGCCCCTCAGACCTCAGGAGCAGTAAATCTGGAAGGAAGGCAGCTAGTCTCCAATTAGAAAGCAGGCATTCACCATCTCCCTCCCACTACTTTTCTGAGTTTGCCAAAAACTCAGCAGGGATGCTGCCATAGGTTGGGAGCAGAGCCACTGCAAACAGGAGGCCCTGTGCCTACCAGTGACTCCGCTTCTTTGGGAGAGAGAAGGTGCAGCTGAGTGATTGGCCAGGTCCCGTCTCCGGGCTGAGAGAGAGAGGGCCGTTGCCAAAGCAGGCCTCAGGGCTCTACTGATTGTTTCTCAGAGCCATGAGTTAAAACTGGCTTTCTGTTCCTAATTTATGCCGTGAGAAGCTTGACTACAACTTAATTGGGAGTTCCAGCATGGTAGAGAATCGGCTACTGAGGTACGCAGCGCTGGCAGAAACCTGGAGGCAGAAACTGCAATTCAACAAACTTCAGAAAAAGCGATCTGCTGAATGAAGGCTGATCCTAACTAAACTGTTCCCTACCAAGTGGCAAAGAAAGAAGTCCAGCCATGTCAGGAGCGCGGAGACGTTGTGGACATTATCCAGGCTGAGGGGAACAGTTTCCAGACCAGCCTTCCCACCTACAGTGCTATCAACATGCCTTCGCCCGACACTCCCACATTTCCGTCACATCCCTCCTGGCCTCCAGGAGGCTCTCTGCAGCACCCCCCGCCCCCCTGCCCCGTGCTCTGTCCACAGCAAGGGCAGTCCCGCTTGACCCCCCGCATTGGTTGACGAAAACCCTTATGGACAGGAGAGAAGGAGTAGGGTCAGGGGTGTAGACAACACCTGGAGGAGAAGAGAAAACTCCAAGACCTGTGACAGGAGTGATGAGTTGAAGATTGCTCCGCCTCTGGAGTATTTCGCCTAGAAGTTAAATACATTGACGGAGAGGTGCATTATATTTGTATTTATTTATTTTTCTTGAGATGAGCAATTTAGCAAATGTTGAACTTTTGAGAGAATACAAAATGCTGCTATAAAGAAAAACTATTTGTTGCCCTAAGTGGAATATTTGCTTTATTAGGGGAGAGATAATGAAAGTAGGATAATTTTAATAGAATTTCATTCTTATCTCACAACAGTTCTGTGAAGTAAGCAAATAATATGATATTATTTTTATTTTGTGAGAGGGGGTTGGAATGCTAAGATTATACATGTAGGACAAGCAGAGTTGGGTCCTCAACCTCATTTTCGGAACACAAATCTAATGATTTTTTTCTTCCCATTTAGACTCACTTTTATTTACTTTGATGCCTAAGTCTAAGACTTTCCTGAAATAGAATGCTTATTTTATGAATATGCTTATTTAAGGTAACACAAATATTGCCTATGTGTATATGTCTGTGCATGTGTGTGCATATATGCCTAGGTTCCATCTAACATGACTTGGCTTTCAGTTGTTACTTATAATCAGAAAGACCTCTATCTTCATTTTTGACTGAAGAGGTAATACATACATTTGTAAATATCTAATCTGCTTGAAAAGAAATAGAATTTAAAAGGCTATCTGATTTCCAAACAATATTCCTTTTAGGTATGTTCTCATTATTTCAGTAAATGGAGATGAAAAGCAAAGTAAAAATTGTCTTCAATTGTTATTATCTGTTACTTTTGGGAATAATTTTTCTCTTGAATAACTATCATTGTTCAGTGTAGGTTCTTGCTTCACACTGACTAACTGTTCCCAAAGCAAATGTCAGGTATTTACTGCAAGCCGGCTTGGTTTGTTTCAGGCAGCACGTTAAACCCTGGAGCTGTGGCAATACTTACTTATCCCTTTCTCTGGTCAGTTTCCATGGGATTAGATTCTAACCTAGCATTTTTATATGCTCTCTATTTGTATTAGTCAGGATAGCCTTAGTTTCAATGTGATAACAAACAGCCCTTGTGTCCTAACAGCTTAACATGAGGAAGTTTGTTTTGTCCCCACAGAAAATTCACTAAAGGTTCGGGTGATTCTCCAAAAGCTCATTTCTGAATGGTACCTTCATGATTCAGTATATTCCAGCCTTTATCATCTCAATATGAGACTTCACATTAAAGAGTAGAGAAACAAATTCTTTGATATTTCAGGTTTTGACTAAGCAAAACACATCAATTCTCACAGCCCCAAGGCAATGGTCACATGGCTCCACTTAGCTGTGATGGCATCCAGGAAATAAAGTCTACCTGGTGTCCAGGAACAAGAAGACAAATTGATATCCATAGCCACTAGTAAGGTTCACCACACTGTATCTGTACTCAAGAGACCAAAGAAGAGGCTGTGGATAATCACAAACAATAGCATTTGGTAAGATGAAGAGAAAACAACACTGGAGCAGTTTATAGACAGCTGGGCTGGGTTGTCAGGAAGGCAGAGCTAAGCTGGTCCTTGAACCATAAAGGGGAGCTGAAGAGAGGAAAATGAGCTCCTGATAGGAGGGAGGGTCAGAGGAGTTCTGGGAAAGAAATAAAGCAGGTGAGCTATCCTCAAGCCCACTCCAGGTGAGTGACTCAGCATGGACTGCATTTTAATAGTGCTAAGTTATGTAAGCAAAATAAGTTGAGAAGTGAAAGCCAGAGAATAGCAAAAACCCTGCGTGGAGAGGCATCTGTGTAGGACTTGAGAATGGATGGTTTTCCTGGGAAAACCTTTATGGAACATCTCTAGGGTATTGATATTCTCCTGTAAAGTATTCCCAGTAAGCCAAGGGGAATGCTAAAGGCGGAATTATCCATCAATCTGTTTAGCCAACTCTTAGAGAATTTCATCTTCCTTAAAAACAAACAAACAAACAAACAGTTTTATTGGAGTACAAGTTACATCCAATAAAATTTACTCTATTTCTAAGTAGAGTACTATGACTTTAAATAAATGCATACAATTGTGTAGCCACCTGCACAATGAAGATAGTGAATATTTTTGCATCTGAAAAAGTTTCCTCCTGCTCTTCTCTAGTCAGTACTTTCTCTACACCCAGCCTCTGGCTACCTCTGCCTTTTTTTTTTTTTTTCCTTATAGTTTTGCCTTTTCTGGAATATTATGTAATGGAAACATACAGTCTGAGGCTTTTTTGAATGTGGCTTATTTCATTTAGCATAATGCATTTGTGATCCATCCGTGTTGTTACATGCATCAGTAATTCATTTCATTTTATTGATGAATACCATTTCATTCCTTAGATGTCCTAGTTTGTTTATTCATTCACCGGTTGAAGGACATTTGGGCTGTTTCCAGTTTGGAGCAATTATGAATAAAGCTGCAATAAACTTTCCCATCTAGATTTTTATATGAACATATATTTTCATTTCTCTTGGGTAAATAGGGATCACTAGGTCAAATGGTAAGTGTATGTTTAACTTTACAAGAAATTGCCAAACTCTTTCCAAAGTGTCTCAGCTGCCCTCTTAATTGCAGCTGCTTCTTGCTCTCATGATGCACTAGGGAAGTTTTTAAAGGTAATAATGATATTTAATCCTTATATATTCATGAATTTCACAATTTATAAAGCACTTTCTACCCATTGTTTTATGTGATCCTTATATTTTTAGCATCCAAGAAAGGAATGATGCCAAATTTAGAGGCAGGAGATCTGAGCTAGGCTCTTCCAAACTTAGATAAACCCTTCAGCTTGCCAGGGCCTCAGTTACTTTATTTGAATAATGGGAATGATAGTCATGGGAGACATTATGAGGATAATTGTGATTAAGGGCTTCAATTTTAATGTCGGTCTTGAATTTGAATCCTAGCATGGCTACTTACTTTCTATGTTATCAGCAAGTTACTTAGCCTACCTGAGCTTCACATATCAATAAAACATAAAATGGGAATAGTAATAACTACTTTATAGAGCTATCTTACTGATTAAATGAGATATATGTAAAGACCTTAGTAGAATGCTCACTGTGGATTAAGTGCTTCATAAACAATTATGAATACTATTGATAATATTATTGCTATGGAGAGAATATGACTGAAAGTGACACATAAATAACAAAGCATTATGTGAAAATGAGCCATTTAGGCAATTAATAAAATTAGAGTTTGAGATATCTAATATTACTGATACTCTTGGTCTTAATATTTCTAATATGCTTGAATTTTAAGCCCAGGATTGGATCTGGCTCACCATGTGGCCTCTTTAAAAGCTTTAAAGGCATTGTTTTTGTTTTTTAAATTAATTTAAATTTTATTAAAAATATTTGCTTAAATTTAATATTTATTTAATCTTAGAATATAGTTGATTTACAATATTTTGTAAGTCAATATTTTGTTGGGCTTCCCTGGTGGCTCAAACAGTAAAGAATCTACCTGCAATGCGGGAGACCTGGGTTCAATCTCTGGGTTGGGAAGATCCCCTGGAGGAGGGCATGGCATGGCAACCTATTCCAGTATTCTTGCCTGAGAATCCCCATGGACAAAGGAGCCTGGCAAGCTGCAGCCCACAGGGTCCCAAAGAGTCAGACATGATTGCACAACTAAGTACACACAAAATATAGTTGACTTACAATATTTTGTTAGTTTCAGATGTACAGCAAAGTGATTCAGTTTTATGTACACATGTATCCATTCTTTTTCAGATTCTTTTCCCATAAAGGTAATTACAGAGTATTGAGTAGAGTTCCCTGTGCTATACAGTAGGTCCTTGTTGATTATCTATTTTATATATAATATAAAGGTATTATTAAAATAGTGTCTCCTGTGAATCCAGGCTACAAATCTTTAGCACCATGCCCATTTCTCTGTTTGCTCTCTCTGGCCTCAGAATGCATTTGTTAGGGTAGAAATCTGATGACCATGGAAAAATAGAATTCATTCTTACAGCCACAGTGCATCTAGAAGGAAGCCGTCTAGGGGTCCTCTGGCCTAAGGCATTTTGGGAGCCTTTATTGGAGCCCTGTTCTTCAAGATACCTGGGTGCTCCAGGTGCTGCCAAGGCCCTGCAAGGAGTGTGGCATTATAGTTATGCAGACTATGTGGGAGACCCTGATGGAGCTGAACTAAGATTGCTTTTATGAGGTACACAGATTGTTTTATGTTCTTTCCTGTAAGTGGCTCTACATGTTTGTACACATTTTGTGCTCAGGTGCCACTCAGGTGCCACTCTGGCCTGTTAGACTAGTGGCTACATGGTTAATTAAAATAAGCACAAAGCATGTTGTGTACATCGGCATTTGATCATGAATAGCTATTTGTTTTAACTTTTCATTTTGAAATAGCCTGAAGCTAACAAAAAAACTCGCTAAAATAGTACTAATACTTCGATATACCATTTGCCAAGATTTACCAATTTTTACATTTTGCCACATTTGTTTTACCACAATCCCCTACTGTTTCTCCCTCCCTCTCTTCCCGTGTGTGTGTGTGTGTGTGTGTGTGTGAGTCTACATATTTTGTAATTTTTTGGAGCCATTCGAGAATAGTTTCATATACTATACTCCATTACCCCTTAAGTATTTTGTATGCATTTTCTAAGGAAAATGATATTCTCCTATGTAACCACTGTACAGTTATTTAATTTAGGAAAAGAATCATTGATTCAAAATTTGTATTAAACCAGTATTGCACATTCCGATCTTGTCAATTGCCCTAGTCATACTCCTAATAGCATTTTTTTCCCCTCCGTTTACGGGATCGAGTAGAGGGTCGCATTATCACATTTAGCTGTCATGTCTCTTTAGTTTCCCATAATCTGTAACAATTTCTCAGTCTTGCTGCATCTTTCATGCGATTGATATTTTTGAAGACTACAGAATAGTTGAGGAGAAGGCAATGGCATCCCATTCCAGTACTCTTGCCTGGAAAATCCCATGGACGGAGGAGCCTGGTGGGCTGCCGTCCATGGGGTCTCAAAGAGTCAGACACGACTGAGCGACTTCACTTTCACAGAATAGTTTATAGAATGTTCCTCAATCAAGGTTTGTCTGGATATTTCCTCATAATTATGTTCTGACTATGCATCCCTGGTGGGAATACTATAAAAGTGAGGTTGTGTCCTTGTCAGACTATCACTTTCAGAAGGCTACCACATTTATCTGCTCTTATTGTTGATGCTAATTTTGATCGCTAGTCAAGTGGTTGTTCAGTTTCCTTCCTTTCAGTTCTGATGTTCCCCTTGAAATTAATAAGCCTTCTCTCCTAGATTTAGCACTCATTTATGATTCCAAACCATTATTTACTATGATGATTATGTCACTTTATTCACATTTATCAGTTGTCATTCTATTATAAGGAAAAACCCACTTTCTTATTTATCTATCCTCTATCATCTGTCAATATTAGTATATAGTCATGAATTAATATTTAATCAATGGGCTCTAATCAGTTACCCTCATTTTATTTTGATGCCAATAGGAGGTCCTTTAAGCTGCACCTGTGCCTTTTTGATATGTTATTTGTGTTCTTTTGAGAAATCCATTACTTCCTGCTACAGTTATTTTAGGTTTGTTTGTACTTTTGTCACTTCATCCTGGAATCAGTTATTTCTCCACAAATCATTTCTTCTTCTACCAAGGAATGATATGGAGAAGCCAAGATCCAGGTGCTGTTTGTGCTTATTGCTACTGGAATGGCACTTCCTTCATGTACTTGCAGTAGACAGAGCTGGGGGGGAAACGGTGTGCATATCTTTATATTTTTATTTTCTTTTTGCATCACTCATCCTGTGAGATCTTAGTTCCCCAAGCAGGGATTGAACCCATGTGCTATGCAGTGGAAGTGAGAAGTCTTAATCTCTGGACCACCAGAGAAGTCTCTATGTGTTTATCTTTAGAAATTGCTAATTCACACCAATACCTTCAAATTCCAGTCCACCGCTACATGACTCTTTCTTGCCTTCCCCCCTTCCTTATTTCCACCTTCCTTCTTCTCCAGTGAGAATCTTGACTACCAATTTACATGAACACATTTATAATTCTCAATTCTAATACATAAAAATTACTTTTGGATGGTTGTATGGCATCACCGACTCAATGGACATGAGTTTAAGCAAGCCCTGGGAGTTGGTGATGGACAGGAAAGCGTGGCACGCTGCAGTCCATGGGGTCGCAAGGAGTCAGACACCACTGGGTGATTGAACTGAACTGAAGCCCAAAATATTATGTAGGAAAAAACCCTACGTAAAAACCTATTCATAGAACGGTTCCACCATCATTATTATTAGTTCCGTTTTTTTTTTCCTTCAGTGTGATTATTTCATTCATTTTAAACACAGTGAATTGATTTGTCTCTCTTTCTCTCTCTCTCTCTCTCTTTTTTTTTTTTTGCATTTGGTTTGAGGTTTGTAAAGAATCCGCCTGCAATGCAGGAGAACTGGGTTCAATCTCTGGGTTGGGAAGACACCTTGGAGAAGGGAAAGGCTACCCACTTGTTTTCCGACCTGGAGAATTCCATGGACTGTAAAGTCCATGGGGTTGCAAAGAGTCAGACACGAGTGAGCAACTTTCACTTTCCCACTCTTTGTTGATTTTATTTTGAATGTATAAAACATTACCATGCTTCCATAAATTCAAACTCTACAAAATTCTACACTCAGGAGTGTCCCCTTCTTTAATCTGCTCCTCCTGTTGTAGTAAAGCAAGTTTATTGTTTATATTAATCCTTCCCATGTTTCCTTATGCAAAATAATCAGATTTATATGTATTTCCTTATTTCTTTCCCTTTTAAACACAAAAGGTAGCATGTTATATACTCTTTTAACTACTTTTTACAAAGATTCAATATGGCAGTAGATCAAAATCCTACTGTATGCCTTGTTCTTGCTGTGGATTTATAATGATTTCATATTGTGGCAAAGAAGATGCTTCTGAAGTACCCCAAGGTTTAGCATAGAATTTGTACGCTTACACACACTGTTTGCTAGATATTTAATGGATGTGGTCATTGAAGGGAATGAAGGACGGCATTGAAATATAACTGTGTACCGGATCGTTTAAATACTTTTCTGCATCTCCTATCATCTTCAGACAGAAGTCTGAACTCCTCAGCTTGACATATGAAGACTTTAGAATATATCCCCCATTCATTCTTTTCTAATTACTTAATTTTTATTGGAGTATAGTTGCTTTACAGTGTTGTGTTATATTCCCTGGTTCCTTCTTCTTTTACTTGTCCCCAGAGATCTTATGCAGTTGAAAACCACTGAAATACTTGATCCTCATTTTAACACACTCTTTCAAACTTTGAAGAATTTGAAATTCCATTTTGGTTGTGTAGGATTCTCTTTCTACCTTTTATGCCTGGTTATCATGTAACCATTTTTCCTTACCTAACTTACTTGCCAGCATCTGTAGGAAGTCCTTCTTAAACTAGTTTGGCAAACACTATTTCTCTAATAGCATGTGGCATACATCACGGATATAGCAATTACTAACCTGTATGGTTATCCTTGGTTTGTCGCCCCTATGAGGTTTTGAATTCCCTCAGAGTTAGAATCCTTGCTTATTTGTAGTGATTAACACAGTGCCTCCGGAAACTGTATTTTAACTGACTGGGAAAATGATAAGAGACTTACCCTTCCCCAGTTTCAATCTATTTTTATGTACAGCGATTGGTCTACATGAAGTTTTCTCTATAGGATTGTTACAAAACTTACATTTTGAGATGCTACAAGGCAATGTGCTTTTTTTTTTTTCCCCCGTCCTCGTCCTTCAACAAATTCATCACTGACAGGAAGGGGGCGCCATTTAACAGCTTGTGAAGGAAAAAAGTCAGCTTTTGTAACTGGTCTTACTTTTATAGAAAGAGATAGTATTGCCATTCTAGATGAAATTGAAGTCGATTTCATATTCTCTGAGATTTCAATTTACTTACCCTTTGACACTTGAATTGAGAGTGAAGGCCAGGATCCTTATCTGAGCTCCATTGTATATGTGCACACAGCAATAATTATACTTATAAATTCTGGGTGGATTTATGAAAGTTAATAATGGTGATAAGGAAAGAGAATAACGGTTAATAATCCATTTTGCTATTAGATTTATTAATATATATTATACATATGAATATGTATTTGTGTATATTATAGTGTGACATCTGGAATTGGAGGAGGTATTTCTTTGGGAAAAAAAAATGACACCACAGTGTGTTTTATAATGCCTGCTTCCATCAGGATAAGCAGCAGCAAGAGAACAGAATTTCTGTCTGTTTCTTGTGTCACCAACAGTAGATGCTTTGTATTAAGGCTGAGCACACATTTCAAGGAACTTCATGCCTGAAGCAATGCAGAGTCCGTGGAGGTCCTTTTGGACCACATGTAGCTCTGAGATCCAAAGGATCAGAATGCTCAAGCTGTCTTGTTTAAAGGAGGGGTAGTCTCAGTAAAAAACCTCTCCATGAAATCTGCTCCTGCTTTCTTGGTGCCTGTTTCAATCGAAGTTGTTTTAACTGCCTGGGCCCAGCCCCACGAGGCATAAATAGAGCTTGTTATTGTAAGAGGCAACCTCAAGGCACTCTCTAGTGCAGTTATACATAAATAAGACCAGGACTGGCTTGGAAGGGGTGTAAATCTCTGGCTAAATGAGAGAAGAGGGAGCCATTCACTTTAAACCACAGTTAACATGCTGACTGAGTTTCTAAATAAACTTTTATCTCTTAAGACTGATTGCTAGTCATGGTTATAAAAGTGAGCGTGAGAAGGTGGCCAAGGAAGAAGTGACCACACCTTTTCAGATTCTTCAGGGCTATCTTCATGGGATTTTTCTGGGAGCAAGACAGAGGCAGTTCTGGGTTCTTCCAGACCCAAAGTGGGAGCATTCCCTACCACTCAGCTTCTCTTGTATTCACTGCCTAATCTTGCCAATCACAGAACCCAGAGCGAAACAGGAGAGGTGGTCCAGAAGACAGGTTTTCAGCCTCCTGCAAAAGGGATGGAAGGCCATCCTGCTTTTGCTTTCAGTGGATTGCACAGAAAACCTCCAGGATGTCTAATGAAGATGTATCATCTTTGAGTATCTGCCTCCTGGGTATTGCAATAGGAGTTTGACCGACTGCACTGCCTGCTCTCTTGGAACACTTCTGCAAGGCAGAAAATGTTTCTGGTAGATTACTGTTGTCAGTTCTCTTACAAAAGTGAGGAAGGCAGCATTTCTTTGAGGTGTTATCTTCATCTAGCTTTTTGGTTTGTTTTCACTTGATTTAGAGTTGTCTTTCCCCTTAAGAACCATCTCTTCTGCTGCCAATGTACACAATGCAAAATAGCAAAAATGTGTTTTGTGTTTGAACTTATTTGATTTTTCACTCATAATTAAACTAAACTTTTCTGCTTTAGGTTAGACCTTTGCTGTTAAGATCAATGATTATGAGTTACTGCTTTTCTCCCACTATTTAGAATCTGCATGTCTTGTTGTTTTCAGCACTTTCAAGGAATTTGTTTCAGTTTATTTTGGGATGACTTGTACTTTTTTTTCTTCCTCTGTAATGGATTATTTTTTTCTTTTCTCCCTCCTTTTGTGGATGTCATAATAGTAATCAAAGAAAGCTTTTTTTGAACAAACAAACAAAAAGCCTTTGATAACTGAAGTATAAGTAGCCAAATATATGTCCTGGGAAATCTTTATAAATATGAGATGCAGATTTCCTCTGACATCCTCAAATGCTGGTCATCTTAGGCAAAGTAAAAAGTTATGACTCAATGAACTGCATGCTGACATATAACTAAATAAGTAAACAACTGGAGTGAAGGCAGACTGCTGTTTAACAGCTTCCCCAGTTACGTATACACTTTCAAACAAGCATGAAATGTGGGTCTCTGGACATCACTTAAAAGAACCACAAATAAACAGAGTGTGATCCCACACTCCTATTCCTCCTGGACAGTGAGAAAGGCTGTCCGGGAATTGGGGTGGTTTCTGTTGCTCTTCTGTCCTGTGTATTGTAAACATAAACTCAGTCTCTCAGAAAGCTCAGGGTCATGCGGCTGCTGACAGACCCGTAGAGCCTAGAAAAGTGAGGAGGCAAAGAGTCTGTGACCCGTGTTCCATCACCTCACCTTTCATTTTGCAAAGAATCCCAGTCCAGACTCAGATATTTCTATTCTAACATCTGGGCTAAGTCAGCCTAGAAGACTGGGAGCCAGATTTACAAATTCTCAAGTGGAGCTCTCTTTTTTCACCTGCAAGATATATGTTAAGCTCAAGCCCTGCAGTCTGGGGTCAAATGGATGCCAAAATAATAATACATATATGTGGAACACATTTCTTTTGCTTTAAAAACAACATTAGAGTGAGAAGGCCCATTAGACAGTTTCTATTCTAGCTTCCTTTTTTTCTGCATATGAGGAAACTGACAGAAAAGAGCTCAAAATAGAGGTCAAGGGTCCTTATTCTTGTTCAGTAGCTAAGTTGTTTCCCACTCTTTGTGACCCCCATGGACTTCAGCACAGCAGGCTTCCCTGTCCTTCACTATCACTCAGAGTTTGCTCAAACGCATGTCCATTGAGTCAGTGGTTCTATCGAACCATCTAATAATCTCATCCTCTGCCGTCCTCTTCTCCTTTGCCTTCAATCTTTTCCAGTGTCAGGGTCTTTTTCCAGTGAGTCAGCTCTTCACATCAGGTGGCCAGATATTAGAGCTTCAGCTTCAGCATCAGTCCTTCCATTAAATATTGAGGGTTGATTTTCTTTAAGATTGACAGGTTTGATCTCCTTGCTGTCCAAGGGACTCTTAAGAGTCTTCTCCAACTCCACAATTTAAAAGCATCAATTCTTTGGTGCTCAACATTTCTTATGACCCAACTCCCATATCTCTGTATGACTACTAGAAAGACCATAGCTTTAACCATAGACCTTTGTTGGCAAAGTAATGTTTCTGCTTTTTAATATGCTGTCTAGAAAGGGTCTTTTCATTTCATGGCTGCAATCACTGTCCACAGTGATTCTGGAACACAAGAAAATAAAATCTGTGGTTGCTGTCACGTTTTTCCCTTTCTATTTGCCATGAGTGGTGGGACCAGATGCCATGATCATAGTTTTTTGAATGGTGACTTTCAAGCCAGCTTTTTCCAATCTCCTCTTTCACCCTCATCAAGAGGCTCTTTCGTTCTTCCTATCCTTGGCCTTATCCTTGCTGGTTGCTTTTTACTTTGACATTTAGCTGTCTGTATCAGTTACATGTAATTATGCAGCACACATCCGGTCCCATCACTTCATGGGAAATAGATGGGGAAACAGTGAAAACAGTGTCAGACTTTATTTTGGGGGGCTCCAAAATCACTGCAGATGGTGACTGCAGCCATGAAATTAAAAGACGCTTACTCCTTGGAAGAAAAGTTATGACCAACCTAGATAGCATATTCAAAAGCAGAGACATTACTTTGCCAACAAAGGTCTGTCTAGTCAAGGCTATGGTTTTTCCAGTAGTCATGTATGGATGTGAGAGTTGGACTGTGAAGAAGGCTGAGCGCCGAAGAATTGATGCTTTTGAACTGTGGTGTTGGAGAAGACTCCTGAGAGTCCCTTGGACTGCAAGGAGATCCAACCAGTCCATCCTAAAGGAGATCAGCCCTGGGATTTCTTTGGAAGGAATGATGATAAAGCTGAAACTCCAGTACTTCGGCCACCTCATGCGAAGAGTTGACTCATTGGAAAAGACTCTGATGCTAGGAGGGATTTGGAGCAGGAGAAGAAGGGGACGATCGAGGATGAGATGGCTGGATGGCATCACTGACTCGATGGACATGAGTCTGAGTGAACTCTGGGAGTTGGTGATGGACAGGGAGGCCTAGAGTGCTGTGATTCATGGGGTAGCAAAGAGTCGGATATGACTGAGCGACTGAATTGAACTGAACTGAACTGCCCCCAAATCAAGTGACCTGAAATGATGATTCATTGTATGTCACAATTCTGTGTCTGCTCAAGAGTTCTGCTACTCTCACGTGGGCTCACTTGTACAATGATGCTCAACTGGCCAGTTGGCTGGAGTCTGGGCTCACCTTTGCAGCTAGCTGGGCTGAGCCTCTTGGTCTTTGCTTGCTCTTTCACCCCAGACTTTTTTGCAGCATGAGGATCTCAGGGCAGAGATCCAGGAGGGGAAGTCTCCAGTGTGGGGGCCCTTATCCAGCCTTTGCTTGTTCTCTTTGCTGCTGTGCTGCTGGCCAAGGCTAATCTCGTGGCCAAAATAAGAATCAATGTGGAAAAGTAATGCCACAGGTGTGGCTATTAAGAGTATGGCAAATAGGGGGCCGTTGCTGTAAAAATATACCTAATAGACCACTGCAACATTTCCTTAGCAGTGTTCCACATAACAATAGTGTCCTGAAAAATGTTAAAAACCCTGCCCTGAAAAAAAGATTTCTCTGGTCAAGGGTATGTGCAATAAATCCCCCAAACTCTGATGTACTAATGTGCACAGTGCCCCCACCCACATTAGAAGAGGAAGAGTAGAAAATGGCATTTCCTAAAGTATTTGACCTAGATTTCCTTTTCCTTGTGAAATAGCTATTAACACCACAGAAAATAGTTTTTAGAGCACGGGCATTTAGAATGGTTCCTTCTACCTTCCCACCCTTCCCCTTCCAGATAGTCAGTGGAGCTTCAGGATCAAATGCTGATTTGTTGACATCATGTGTTTTTGCACAGTGGCCAGGCAGGGGTGCGCCTTCTCATGGGCTAAACAAAAGCTGAAGTGCCTGAAGCTCATGGACTTCAGGGCCTCGGCACAGCCCTGGGGCTTTGAGACAAAAAAACGGCTATTCTAAATCAGAACAAATGTTATTTCCCGAGGAGTTATATAATCCCAAAGAACATGGCTCTGTGTTAGAGAGTTAGTTCCTGAGTATGTCAGATACTGCAGAAAAAATGATCTGATATGTTCTGCCTGTCTGCTCTGGGTTTTTATTATAAAATACTCTGAGTAAGCATAGAATTATTATTTTCTTCAAAAGTGCTGTGATTCATGGGGTAGCAAAGAGTCGGATATGACTGAGCGACTGAATTGAACTGAACTGAACTGCCCCCAAATCAAGTGACCTGAAATGATGATTCATTGTATGTCACAATTCTGTGTCTGCTCAAGCAGTTCTGCTACTCTCACGTGGGCTCACTTGTACAATGATGCTCAACTGGCCAGTTGGCTGGAGTCTGGGCTCACCTTTGCAGCTAGCTGGGCTGAGCCTCTTGGTCTTTGCTTGCTCTTTCACCCCAGACTTTTTTGCAGCATGAGGATCTCAGGGCAGAGATCCAGGAGGGGAAGTCTCCAGTGTGGGGGCCCTTATCCAGCCTTTGCTTGTTCTCTTTGCTGCTGTGCTGCTGGCCAAGGCTAATCTCGTGGCCAAAATAAGAATCAATGTGGAAAAGTAATGCCACAGGTGTGGCTATTAAGAGTATGGCAAATAGGGGGCCGTTGCTGTAAAAATATACCTAATAGACCACTGCAACATTTCCTTAGCAGTGTTCCACATAACAATAGTGTCCTGAAAAATGTTAAAAACCCTGCCCTGAAAAAAAGATTTCTCTGGTCAAGGGTATGTGCAATAAATCCCCCAAACTCTGATGTACTAATGTGCACAGTGCCCCCACCCACATTAGAAGAGGAAGAGTAGAAAATGGCATTTCCTAAAGTATTTGACCTAGATTTCCTTTTCCTTGTGAAATAGCTATTAACACCACAGAAAATAGTTTTTAGAGCACGGGCATTTAGAATGGTTCCTTCTACCTTCCCACCCTTCCCCTTCCAGATAGTCAGTGGAGCTTCAGGATCAAATGCTGATTTGTTGACATCATGTGTTTTTGCACAGTGGCCAGGCAGGGGTGCGCCTTCTCATGGGCTAAACAAAAGCTGAAGTGCCTGAAGCTCATGGACTTCAGGGCCTCGGCACAGCCCTGGGGCTTTGAGACAAAAAAACGGCTATTCTAAATCAGAACAAATGTTATTTCCCGAGGAGTTATATAATCCCAAAGAACATGGCTCTGTGTTAGAGAGTTAGTTCCTGAGTATGTCAGATACTGCAGAAAAAATGATCTGATATGTTCTGCCTGTCTGCTCTGGGTTTTTATTATAAAATACTCTGAGTAAGCATAGAATTATTATTTTCTTCAAAATATCATATCTTTCATAATTAAATCCTATTTTCAATGTGTGACTCATGCACAGTACAAAATTTAAAGCAGCAGCAATGGTTATACAGTGAAAATTAATCTCCTTCCAGTCTCTAATTCTCCCCAGAGGCAGTCACCAATGCATTTCTCATACCATTTTTTCAGAGGTAGTCCATGTTTAGTCAGGAATATATATACAAACAGCACCAAAATACAAGCACTTCTCTGCCTTATTTCACTTAAGTTTTTTTTTTTTTTAAACAATTTTGTCAGCGATCAGTCTTTGCAAATAGAAAGAAATGTAACTAAAAGAACAGCTAGAATTTTCCATGGAATTTACACATCGACCATTGCATATGAACTTCACTGTTGCCTTTAAAGTCTTCCAGTTTCCAGATTCATGTTTTAGCATTTTTTCACTAAATTGTGCATGCATGTGTGGTCAATTGTGTCTGACTCTCTGCCACCCTGTGAACTGCAGCCCCCCAGCCTCCTCTGCATTAATTTTCCCAGTCAAGAATACTGAAGTGGATTGCCATTTCCTCATCCAGGGGATCTTCCCCAGCTGAGAACTGAGCCTGCGTCTTCAGTGTCTCCTGCACTGACAGGTGGATTCTTTACCACTGAGCCACCTGGGAAGCCCTTACTAAATTATGTTATAGGTCATAGAGTTCAGTCAGTGACAGCCAGCCTTTCTGTTTATATTGTCTGTTCTGGCTTGTTGATGTGAGCACAAGGACCTCCCCTCAGTCCCGGACCTTCCTTCTGCCTGTAATAAAGTAATGCTGGAATGAACTCAGTGCCAGGCCCGGACTCCACTTTATCTTTTTGAGTCTCAGTTTCTTCTTTCACAAAATGAAGATAATCCCAGTGGCCTTGTAAAGAGTAATGATAATAAAGTGTGAAAATACATTTGGAAGTATTTAGTAACCTCCAGGTGTTACAGAGCTGTTATCCAACTCATGGACTATACAGTCCATGGAATTTTCCAGGCCATAATACTGGAGTGGGTAGCCATTTCCTTCTCCAGGGGATCTTTCCAACCCCGGGATCAAACCCAGGTATCCTGCACTGCAGGTGGATTCTTTACCAGTTGATCCACAGGGAAGCCCAAGAATACTGGAGTGGGTAGCCTATCCCTTCTCCAGTGGATCTTCCCGACCCAGAAATTGAACTGCAGTCTCCTTTTTTGCAGGCGGATTCTTTACCAGCTAAGCTACCAGGGAAGCCCCAATCATAGGTTTCAGTCAACAGCAGCCAGCCGTTCTGTTTATATTGTCTGTTCCAGGTTGTTGATGTGAGCACAAGGCCCTACCCTCGGTCCTGGACCTTTCCTCTGCCTCTAACAAAGTAATGCTAGAATGAACTCAGTGCCAGCCTCAGGACTCCACTTTATTTTTTGTGTGTCTCAATTTCTTCTTTCATAAAAATGAAGATAATCCCAGTGGCCTTGTAGACAGTAATGATACTGAAGTGTGAAAATATACTTGGAAGTATTTAGTAACCTCCAGGTATTATACAGCTATTATCCAACTCAAGTTGCTGTACTGTGGAATACTCAGTTGTGTCCAGCTCTTTGTAGCCCACCAGGCTCCTCTGTCCGTGGAATTTTCTGGGCAAGACTACTAGAGTGGGTTGCCGTTTTTCTCCAGGAGATCTTCTTGACCCTGCAATGGCAGGCAGATTCTTTACCTACTGAGCCACCTGAGAAGCCCCTCCAACTCAAGTTAAATACTGATAAAATTGGTATAATCAAGGCTCCTTTTCTTTTTAGAGTACAGATCTCCCAAGCACCTGACTCATGCCAAGAATGAGTACAATTCTAAAAATGCAAATCCGATCATGTTACTGCCCTTTGAGAACCTCTCCAGTGGATTATCACCACCCAAGTGAGTTTACAAGGCTTTACATGATTGACCTTGTCCATGTCTCCAACCTCATGTCTCACCAAACTCCAACTCACCCCCTTTTTCTTCTGTGCTTCAAAAGAATAATCTTTTATTTCCTAAATATTGTGCATGGCTCTGGTCCTTTGGACATGCAAGTCTCTCTGCTTGGAAAATTCTTCTTCCTTGACAAGTGGAACCCCTCCAAACACACACAGACTGGTCCTGTTCTCCACCCCTACCCTTGGTCCCTCCTACAAGTCTGGATTCAGTGCCCCTCTTCTCCAGGAGCATTCATAGCATCAGGTCTTCCAGGATCGAGCACTGATCCCAGTAAGGGTAATGCTTCATTTCTTGACTCTTCCAAACACTACTGAATTCAGTAGGTACACATGAAACATTTTCTGATGAAGAGACAAATATATTAGTTAATACATTTATAAGGGTGTCAGGGTCCTGAATAACATTTTCTGTGTCCTGGGAAGGGGGGGATTGTGTCCTATGAAGCAAATTAAAGTGAAGAGACTGATATATTTAAGTGATAAAATGTTTTTATTTAAGAAAAGGAAGCCAAATGATTGTCTTTACTGTTAAGAAAAGGCAGTTGTAACTTTCCCTTCTATAATAGACTCTTTTCTAGAGGACAGGGCATCTTTGCTGTAAAAGAATTCAGCACCTCTTGGGTGGTGGCGAGTGTGGAGGAATTGGGGAGGGAAGGCAACTAGGGAGCTTGTTTGAGGCGGGAGGTGGCCGGTTCCAAATCCAGCCACACACTGTGAAATTGAACCAGCCTAATCCCGGGCTCTGGATGAGGTGTGGTTCTGAGAGGGAATCTAGGTCTTGGACAGTGGTGATATCCTGATACCATCAGGGCTGTGTGTGAGCCTGTGCGTGTATATACGTGGACGGGTGAGATTAGTGTGGGGAATCTGGGAGATCTTGGGAAGGCGCTCTGTGGTGTAAACGTCTGCATGTCTGGTTTGCCAGCAGGAGAGGGACAGAGAACAGTAAGAAGAAATAAGTATGTATAGCTATCAAATTCTGTCGATCTGTTTAATGTAAATCATTTAATAGGTCCCTGTGGTGAAATACTTGATTAAATATCAACAGAGCTCTTTGTTACTGTCCTTTTAAAACTTCTTCTCTTCTTTCGCATTCTCTCTGTTTCTCTCTGTTTCTTTGTGAGTGCATGTTTGTGTGTATTGAAGCTTTTCTGGATGTAAATATTCAGAATAGCTTTAAAATGTTTTAAACGCCTGGAAGCCTCCAAATGGTATTGGTTGATAAAACAGGGGTCACTTTTTTTTTAATATGAATTTAAAAAAGAGAGATGATATGGGAGGGGTGGTGGGAGGGGGGCTCAGGGTTGGGAATTCATGTACACCTGTGGCAGATTCATGTCAATGTAGGGTAAAACCAATACAGTATTGTAAAGTAAAAAAATAAAATAAAAATTAAAAATAAATAAATAAATATGAATTTAAGTGTTCATCAATCTTTTAGAAGTTTGATTTTCTTTTTCTTTTCTAAATTTTGGATTGGAGCATGCTGCTTTGCATAGACCTAAAAAAAAAAAAAAGTGTATGAGAATCCAGAGCCTCATATTAGAAAATATTAACCAATTGTAACCTTATTAAAATAATTAAATGTTGATGTCATAAGCCATATTATACCTCCAGTGAGGTTTGCTTCTGCATTTTACCTTCAGGTTAAATCACTGGAGTCGTGCAGCCCTGTAGCAAAGCAGCAACAACCTCTCAAAGGGTAGGAAGCTTGCTTGAGTGGAGGGCAGGGATGGTACACCTCCTTTTCATACTGCATGGCGCAGCGATGAGG
>SJXQ01011035.1:247433-362922 GCA_006408695.1 Aepyceros melampus | reverse complement strand
GGTGGATGGGTGGGTGGGTGGGAGGGAGACTGGATGGAGGGGATATATATATATATATATGGCAGAAACCAACACTTATTTGTAAGTCAATTAAAATTGATATAATTGTGACTCAGTTATCCTCCAATTAAAATTTTAAAAAGATTCAATTAGTTCTACAAAGTTTATTGTGAACTATGGTAGGTCTCTGGCCCCTGCCTGTCTCTCCCTGCTTTACCCTTCCTTCCCATCTCCTTCCCCTAGGGAAAAATCACTTTCAATACATTTAGCTTGTTCTTTTGGTATTTACCTCACTGTCTCTAAATCAGAGCGTCTCAAGCAGTAAGCAGCAAATACATTTCAGGTGTTGGGAGATATTGATACTTCCTGCCCTCAGGGAGGTCAGGTAGAACCTGGAGTGGCCTGACCCCTGTCTCATTGCCTTCAATATCAATTGTCTTTTCCATTTGTTCCTGTGTACTCTGTGTGTGTGTGTGTGTGTGTGTGTGTGTGTGTGTGTGTGTGAGTGCTGTCTTGAACAAGATTGGGAAGCATTTCTAAATATAGTACTTCATACAGATGTTTCCGTTTAGGCATTAATTATTGACTTCACACACACATACACACATATTTCCTGTTTCTCCCCCTCTTCCAATTTACTTCTCATAATTTTGGTTATGTGAATATTTAGTGTTTCCTGTATTATGACTAGGTAAATCCTAAATCATATACTAAATCATAATATCTTCTACTTTTCTGCACAATTTTCCTTTTCTGTTTAGTGAATACTTCTCTTGATTTTTTCCTTTGTTCAGTTTCCTATATACTTACCACTGGTTCAGCCCAAATTCTTTACCCATTGCCAACATCTTTAGGTAGTCTTTAAATTTTTATATTCTAGTAAGAAAAAAATATCAACCAAATCCAAGGCGTCCGCTTCTGGTGGATTTGTTTGTCTTCTCCTCTTGGTGTACGTCTTTCATTATCTTGGAGACTTTCTTCCTACTTCCAGAGTCAGATTCCCTCTTTCTATAGTCACATCTTCTATTTTGATCGCTTTTTTTTTTTTAAACTGGACCACGTTATCCAGTAGCTCTACAAAAAAAAGAGAGAGATAATGGGGACTTCTGTTCTATAAAGAGCATGGCATGCCTTAAATGTTATTATTCTACTGTCACCCTTGATTGAAAGTTTGGTTGGATGCAGAATTTTAGATTGTAGATCATTTTCCCTCAGAATTTTCAGGCTCTGGTTTATTGTTGTCTGCCTTCCAACTCTGTTAGTGCAAAGTCCAAAGCTATTTTTGATTCCTCATCTTTTGTATGGAACTATTCATTACTCTCTCTGGAAATGTGTATGGTCTTTGAATTTCAAGATGATATATATTTGTATGAGTCTTGCAGTCACTGTGCCAGGCATTTGGCAATTCATATTGTTTAGCTCTGAATATTTTGATATAGGATTTCACTGATGACTTCCTTTCTTCCTTTTAATCAGTGTCTTCTTTCTGGAGCTTCTATTGTTTGGATATCAAAAATTCTGGGCTGATTTTAAATTGCTATAGTCTTTTCTCCTATTTTCCATCTCCTAGACATTTTGTCCTGCTTTTGGGGAAATTTCCCTACTGTAATCTTACAAACCTACTGAATTTTTCCTTCTTGTTATGATATTTACTTCCAAGTTCAAGTTCAAGTTCAAGTTCAGTCACGCAGTCGTGTCCGACTCTTTGCGACCCCATGAATCGCAGCACGCCAGGCCTCCCTGTCCATCACCAGCTCCCGGAGTTCACTCAGACTCACGTCCATTGAGTCTGTGATGCCATCCAGCCATCTCATCCTCGGTCGTCCCTTTCTCCTCCTGCCCCCAATCCCTCCCAGCATCAGGGTCTTTTCCAATGAGTCAACTCTTCGCATAAGGTGCCCAAAGTACTGGAGCTTCAGTTTTAGCATCATTCCTTCCAAGACCCCTTTAATATTGTCAGAATATTTGTTTTTATAAAGTGCATTCATTTCCTGCTTTATGAGTATAATACACAAATATGGTTTCTGTTGAAGTTTTTTTTTTTTTTTTTGCATTTTTTATTATCTCCAAGTTACTTTTCTTTTTCACTTACATTCAGGTCCCTATCTTTCATGTTAGCACCTTTTCTGAATGGTCTATTTGTATTTCAGAGTGATTCTCTTGAAAGCTGGTATGAACTTCTGAGTGCTTTGATGGAATTTTGTCAACCAGAGTCTTCAAATTAGAGAGGTGATCTGGACAGGCTGCCTGGTGAAAATTCTTAATGCCAGTACCTTGGTATCTTCCTTCCTGGGCTAGTCCGATCACAGAGACAATGTTCCAGTCTTTTCCCTACAGGTTACCAGATTGATTTTCAGTGTTCTACAAATCAGCAGCGATAGAAGACTAGGAATAAGGTGGTACAGTGGATCTTAGCACCCAGCATGAAAAAATGAGATAGTCTCTCTAACGCAGTAAGGGAATGCCATCCTCAATTGTGACTTTATTTCCCTTTCCAAAGGACTTCTGATTATTTGGTCCTGGGGAGAGAAGTGGAGGTTCATGTGTTTCTTAAGCAAATTTGCAGAGGATTCCCCACCTTTTAAGCCTTACCCTCCCTTCCATTCTTGGAAGGTACTGGTGCTGGACATTCCTGACTTGGGGAGTGGGTTCTGTCATAAGAGTGGTCATATTTTAGCTTCTCCTAGTACTGACATGGAATTCACATTACTCAGGTTTCCTCACTGAGCACTACTCGTCAATGTTTCAGTTGCTGCCTTCCCTGGTGGCTCAGATGGTAAAGCACCTGTCTACAATGTGGGAGACCTAGGTTTGATCCCTGGGTCGGGAAGATTCCCTGGATGAGGAAATGGCAACCCACTCCAGTACTCTTGCCTAGAAAATCCCACGGACGGAGGAGCCTGGTGCAGGCTACTGTCCATGGGGTCGCAAAGAGTTGGACACGAATGAGCAACTTCACTTTCACTTTTTCACTTTTCTCTTCCCCTATTTTTTTCAATATGGTTTTATGACTTAAACATATTTCCTTCATGTCATTTCCTTAGTGTTTCAGGAAGGAGAAAGAGTACCTGCCTGTGTTTACTTTTCTGCCTTACCTGGAAATTTCACTTGGGTCTTTCTCTTCCATCTGTTTGATTATTCTGTCCTCTCCAGTTATAACGACTTTCTGTTGGCCTTCTTTCCCTTCAGTGAAGCCCAGTCCGAGCCATCCTGCATCCTTAGGCCTTCAATCATGTTATAGCCCTATCCTACAAAATTACTTTATGTTATTTGCCCTCAAAGAAACTTGATTTATGCTTAGTACCCGAATTTTCACACGCCTTTGCTGTTGAAACTGCTACTACTACTATTTCTAGAAATAATAATTGTATTAGTCATAATTATATAAATGAACACTAACATCTCCTAAATGCTAAGCACTATTCTAACTGCTAAACCTATGGGGCTTTACTTTCATCCTTACAACAGTTCTTCAATTAGCTGATGCTGTTTTCCTCTCCATTTTACAGATTGAAAGATTGAGGCCCTTGGAAGTTAAGCAAACTGTCCCCAAATCATAAAATTCATAACTGGTGGAGCCATATTTTAAAATGCAATGATCTGATTCTAGTGTCTGTTTTCTTAAGGTTTTGAAACAGTTGTGAGAAGAAAGAACTGTTATGCCTATTTCACACAAGAGGAAATAGTGGTCCAGTGAGCCTGTATGACCTTAACCAAAGTCACTTTATGGCTAGTAGGAGACAGAACCAAAATTTTGCGATAACAACTCCAGGACTCTACCAGGATAGTGCATTACCAAAATCAGTAATGCCCTTTGCTGATTAGCAAAACGTGTCTCACTGTTTCAATTTTTCACTACATTGTTGATGAACCGATTAAATACTTATCATGTGCTGCTTGAAAATGCAATATGTGGTGCTAAAAATACATTTCTAGCATTTCAGCATTGAATTAAAATTTGAGAACATTTAATCCAACAGCCTTGTCTGGCAGATACAGGTGATACTCAAAGAAGTTGAGTAACTTGTCCAAGCTTACATGGCTAAGTACTAAGGAGGAAGTGTTAAAACCCAGTCATCCAAGGAACCCCTAGTTGTACATAATAAAATACCTTTCAAGTGACTCATACTGTTAACAACTTAAAAACTAAGCAACGTTTTTTTCTAGAATGTTTGTTTAGATGAAATGTATTTAGTTTATAGAATGTATTTATTTTTCTTACAAATAAAATTTCTTTGTGTCAGATATTATTTTCCTTAATAAACTAGAGCTGTTTTCCAACTGGTGAATTTTGGTCACTAAAGCATGATAAAAATTATACAACATAGCAAACATATCTATATTGTTTTAAAATGGTTTGCTTTTTCCAGCTAAAGCATGCGTGACTCGGAATAAGAGGTCATGGTATCAATGCAGCCCTGAAACTTAAAATACCACAAATCAGAAATAAGATTTATTCTCTTCTTGATCCATAGAAGAGGACCTGTGTTCTGTTGCTGTCTCTTTAAACTCAGTCTTGGGCTTTATCTCAGTTCCAAGGTAAATATTCTTTAAAAGTCCAAATCTCTTAGCTGTTCCTTTAAAAGGTTTATCTTGTGCACATATTGTTTGTTACGTAGCAACTCTATGAAGCTATTGAAGTGTTTGTTTAGTAGTCTTTCTAAATTATTTATGGTGAGAGCCAAGTAATCTTTAGTCACAGTGAATTTCATGTTCTGGGAATCACTAGCTGGATTGATTATGTTTCTGATTGGGAATTTCTACAAAGTGAGGAAGCTTATATTAGTGTCACATTTTCAAGCACCTTTCTGCAGAGAGAAGTGAGTTCAGTCTTTGCACATTCGATCTTATTCCCAAAGGAGAGTTTGGGAAACCAGTGTGACTGCAGATAATGGGAAGGTATTAAGGACCTCCATAGTCATTTCTGTCTTTAAAATCGTTGAGGTGAAAGTAGAGAACAGAGGGTATCTTTGTGTGGCACTCCAAAGAAACTGGGAAAGTAATGAAGACAGGAGCAAAATATATAAAAACTCACAGCAAACGTGTCTTGTAAGAAATGTCAACAACACAGGGTAAATGCAGTCTTTGGCTCCTCATCCTATCTTAAGTCTTGGCAGTTTTACAATTCAGGGAAAATGACCAAGCACACCCTGAGCTATGCTTCCCTAGTTCATGGAAGGGCCTCAATACTTTTAAGAAAAGGGAGTGTTCAACTTCATCTTGAGGGCAAAGATTAGAATCATAGAATGTTAGCACTCAAAGGGAATTCATAGATCATCTACTTTCTCGTTCATTCTCTTTGTTTCACAGTTGAGGTCGCTCTGGGGCCAAGAGAAAGCATATAAGTTTTCCAGAGTCATACAGTAAGTTAATGGCAGGACATTGATCAAAACCCACCCAAATCTTGATTCCCAGACGACGATGTCAGCAATAATGCATTAAAATGCAACTAAAATCCCAGCTACTTAACTTGGCTGACCTTGTCTTCTGTCCCTCTCCTTCTTACTTCTGCCCCTACATTGGCCTTCTTGATCCTAGGACACACCAACACATTTCCTGTCTCTAGATTTTGGTGATAGCTGTCCCAGGCCCGGAATGCTGCCTCCTGCCTTGTCTATCTCGACTTATCACGGGTGTTTCTTTGTCAGTCAGATCTAAATCTTAGTCTTAATGCTGTCTCCTCAATGAGCGCTTTCCTAAGCAGGTAATGCTAAGTAGCTTCCTAGGATTTCTTTGTTGTATTATCATATTTTCGACCTCATCATAGTAGCTACCAAAATCTATTTTTGGTTGTGGTTGTTTCCCTAATGGAATGTAACCTCCATGAGTGTATTGGTTTTATTTATTGTGTTCAGCAATGTCTAGGATATGCCATGGATATGCAGTAGATACATTAGATAAATAAAATAAACAAATAAATAATTTGAAAATTCTTATAGTCAGAAAAACTCACATGATGCAGACATTTGTTTTACACACTTCAGTTTCGCCAAGTTCTGTGATTTACTTTTAATTAGCCTTTGTAAATGTACCTATTTCAAATACGTAATACATAAATTTATATGTGAAAATGCATGTATATTCATATAAGATTATATATATATATATAATAAAATACACATATATATACACATTTTACATACACATAAGATTCAACTATTGAATCCTATCTAGTTATTCAAATATTGACATTAAAAGGGAAGAGTCATGGACATTTTACGATTTCTTATTGCACAGAACATTGTTTTCCTGGAGTCCTCTTTGAATTGTGGGGGAATCCCAATTCTTGAAAAATTTGAACCTCCTGTGGTATTATTAAGAAAACAATCATTGAGTCTTGGAAGTGCAGAATCGGTATGTCTGCTGAATTCATCAGCAGCTTAATACCTGAAGCCACTTGAAGACACAGGAGTCCCTAATGAGAATGATGTCTACCACCTCCAAACAGGCTACAATGTTCATTGTCTTTCTGCCCACATGGGAGTGATGCTACATCATGCTGCTCTTTACTTTGTTACATGCGTGCCGTTTGTACCCACTCGGTGTTCTTGCCTGGAGAATCTCAGGGACGGGGGAGCCTGGTGGGCTGCCGTCTATGGGGTCGCACAGAGTCGGACACGACTGAAGCGACTTAGCAGTAGCAGCAGTGTTAAGCACCCAAAGTAAAAATTGTTTTTTATGCATTTTTACTCCCTTTCTTGGCTCAGGACAGGTCATACAGTTTTACTTAGTGAATTTTGTGGAATGAATTATTTGCACATACTCAATTCCAACTCGTAGGAACCTCTTCTTTTCAGAGGAGCCAACATGGTCCAGATAGATGAATGTCTAGTTAAATTGTAAATTCAGAAGGGTTATGAACTTTGATCGTTTTATGGTTCTTAATATGTAATGGATCTCAAGTGTTTGCTCATTAATGCCATATTTGCAATTATAGTGTGTGAATATAACCAGTTTTAGTTGTCTAAAACAAACCTCATGCTACAGCGATTGTTCTAAAGGGCCAAGAACTAAAGATTACTATGGTAGTCTCTGTTCTGTAAAATCATACTATTTCATTCAACAAATGTGTATTTTCTGAAAAACTGTATACCATGTGGGATGGTATGGATTTTCAAGCTTGAATCAGATACACTATTACCTTAAGAAACTTAGAAGCCAATGAAGAAGATTCTAGTAAGAAATAATAAAAACCCCAAAAGGTACAAATATAGAGCAGACTACATTATTGGCACAATATATGATGGGTCTGTGAAATCCCTCCACTGAGGGACCCTGCACATGGAGATTTAGAGCCACCCGAGGTTTACAAAATAGAAGATGGATATAATAAGCTCAGGCCTCAAGGAAAAAAGGTTGAACAAAGTCCCCAGAAAGGAAAAATCATAAGAACCTTCAAAAGCTATGAGCTTTCCAGTACATCTGTCTCATAAGGGTCATGATAAGGTGGAACGAGATATGGGAATGGACATTTAGGTTGATCGAGATCCTGAAGAATCTCAAGTGGCAAGTTGATGAGTATTCAGCTTATTTTATTTCAGTTCAGTTCAGCTCATTTGCCAGTTGTGTCCGACTCTTTGTGACCCCACAAACCGCAGCATGCCAGTCCTCACTATCCACCACCAACTCCCGAAGTTTACCCAAAATCATGTCCGTTGAGTCGATGATGCCATCCAACCCTCTCATCCTCTGTCATCTCCTTCTCCTCCTGCCCTCAATCTTTCCCAGCATCAGGGTCTTTTCCAATGAGTCAGCTCTTCACATCACGTGGCCAAATTATTGGAGTTTCAGCTTCAGCATCAGTCCTTCCAGTGAATACCAAGGACTGATCTCCTTTAGGATGGATTGGTTGGATCTCTTTGCAGTCCAAGCGACTCTCAAGAGTCTTCTCCAACACCACAGTTCAAAAGTATCAATTATTTGGTGCTCAGCTTTCTTTACAGTCCAACTCTCACATCCATACATGACCACTGGAAAAAGCATAGCCTTGACTAGATGGACCTTTGTTGGCAAAGTAATGTCTCTGCTTTTTAATATGCTGTCTAGGTTGGTCATAACTTTCCTTCCAAGGAGTAAGTGTCTTTTAATTTTATGGCTGCAACCACCATCTGCAGTGATTTTGGAGCCCCCCAAAATAAAGTCAGCCACTGTTTCCACTGTTTCCCTATCTATTTCCCATAAAGTAATGGGACTGGATGCCATGATCTTACTTTTCTTCTGAATGTTGAGCTTTAAGCCAACTTTTTCACTCTCCTCTTTCACTTTCATCAAGAGGCTTTATAGTTCTTCACTTTCTGCCATAAGGGTGGTGTCATCTGCATATCTGAGGTTATTGATATTTCTTCTGGCAATCTTGATTTCAGCTTGTGCTTCCTCCAGCCCAGCATTTCTCATGATGTACTCTGCATAGATGTTAAATAAGCAGGGTGACAATATACAGCCTTGACATATTCCTCACCATTAGGATACTGAATGTTTCTCAAACAGGGACTAAATTATTAGATGAGACTTAGGTATAACTTAGAAGTAGCACCTAGGATGATACCCAGATATTTGGCTTTAGATGCCAGGCATGAGGAGATCCTGTTCTTGAAGCAAGTGTGGGGCATGAAGATGAATTCTAGTTTGGAAACACTCAAGTTGAAGTTCCTTTGGTTCATCCAGGAGAGATGTGCTCTTGAAGTTATGACTCTGCTGTGGTTCAAATATTCTCTCTTATCTGTAATGAATGGCTGTGCATTAATCCTGTACCTATTGATAATTTAAGGTCCCTATTTAGGTTTCATTCTATGGGTAATGGCATGGAAATAGCCTCCAGATCTGATGCAGTTAAGAGAAGGTGAGATGCTGTTTTCTGAGCTGCCACAGAGTCAGAGCAAGCACAAGACTTCACGTTACTTTAGTTTGCCACATAGACTTAAATCTAATATACATACTTCCCACTTTCTCACCCTGGAATATCCTTGAGAAATATTTTGCTACTGCTTCCCTCTCATAAAATATTCTCTCTTTGATGAGTCGCTTTCTCCCTCCTTTCTACTTCCTCCACTACCCCATCCCTCTAAGTTTTCTCTGCTTTTAAATCCTACTCTTTTGAATATTTCAACTTTCTGGGAAGCTATTTTTTTTCATGGACATACCCCTAAGACCTCATTTACTCCCCCATTTCCATCTGCTGCCTGACAGCCCTTGGAAAAACCAGCATTTTGGCACTAGATGGAAACTTAGCTAGTATCTTGTGTAATGCCTTGATTTTGCTGATTTTGATTTGGCAGAGAGGAAAGAACTTGTTCAAAGTCACATCACTAGACAGTGCCTTGCATACACTTTTGATTATCTAAATCCGTGTTCAATTCTTTTAAAGTGCTTTCTATGTATAGTATAAATATATACATCACAGATTTTTAGAACATGAAACATGGGTTACTGGTTACAAATGCATTTACATTATGCATTAAGAAACACATTCTGAGATGTGTTTTAAAATGTTTCCTCTAGCCCATTTGAAATTTATCATGTTTGTTTATTAACTTAATGAAATTGTATTTAAATTTACTAATAAGTATTCTTTTTATTTTTTTGCATAAATAGAACTGTTTTCAAATTGACCAATATTGTTAATATGGTGTTAAGTGTTAATTTGTTGAATTACAGATATATTCTTAAAACTTTTCCTTTTAAAACAATTTACAGTTTTCCTCACTGAATTAATATATATTCATTAAACAAAAATTCAGAAAATATTAAAAACTAAAAAATTTTAAAAGCCATGCCTGGACTCATTAAAATTATGCAACACATTTTTTAGCATAGGGTTTCATTTATTTTTTGTCTACATATTAACATGACTCTTCTATAAGATAAATTTTATTAGTATTTTAACCTAATACTTATGTGTATTTCCATGAGACAATCTATTAACAACTTTGATAGGTTTGTAATATTCCACCATGCTATAAATATAAGTCTATCAGTGTCTTTATATTTGGATATTTAGCTTACTTTTTAAAAGTATATATAATCCTATAAAGAATATTGTTGGATTTAAAGTTTTGCCAAGTTTGGGGGATTATTGTATGTATCTAAAGGTAGAGGGACTTCCCTGGTCATCAGTGGCTAAGACTCCAAGCTTCCAATGCAGGGGGTTTGGGTTCAATCCCTGGTCAGGAAAATAGATCCTACATGCCAAAACTAAGGAGAAGGAAATAGCAACCCACTCCAGTATTCTTGCCTGGAGAATCTCAGGGACAGAGGAGCCTGGTGGGCTGCTGTCTATGGGGTCGCACAGAGTCGGACATGACTGGAGCAACTTAGCAGTAACAGCAGCCACAACTAAGAGCTGGCATGCCACAACGAAGACTGAGATTCTGTCTGCCAAAACTAAGATCCAGCACAGCCAAATAAATAAATAAATAAAAATAAAATATTGCAATAAAGGTAGAAGACACCGAGTGAAAGGGAATAAAAATTTTTATATGAGGTTGGTGCTGCTGACCTGGAGTAAACACAACATACATGCCACAGGGGGCTCCTGAATAGCCTTTATGAATACAGTCTGAGAACTGTCACTCTTGAGCTCCCTTGGGACCAATAAAAGTTATGAAGAGTTCCTTCATTTTAGCTGGGTAAACCTTAGTGGTCTTTATTACATTAAAAAACAAAAAAAGACTTATTTGCCTCCAATTTCATTGACTCCGAGAAGCAGATTATCGTGGGTGAAGATAGACCTCAATTATAGGTTATTTGGGAGCACAGATACTAAAAAACAGTTTCTTCTATGGCATATCTCTTCATCCGGTTCTTACATCCATAGATGAATAAATTACAGGAGACTGATATTCTTTATTATGGTAGTGTAATAGGTGTAAGCTGTAGTCTACTTGCAGAAATATGATGTTGCAGCTCTAGCCAGGGAAGGCCTTGCACAGCAGTGATTCTTAAGCTGGATCTTGAGGATGAGGAGTAACTTGTCTCAGAGACAAACAAGCAAGGGAATTCTCAGTGAAGAAGCTGTCTGTGCAGAAGTGCAAAGGCAGGAAACTCATTGCCTTCATCAGAAGTGAACATGGCTGAGTGGATGGCAGTGAGTGTAAGAGTAAGGCAGCTACAGAAGGTGGTCAGGAAGCCAGCTCATCAAGGCCGTAGGCTCAAAGTAGAACTTTGTTCAATAGAGGATGGTAAGCCAGTGAATACGTCTAACCAGAGAAGAAAGTTCATTTGGTATATAGAATGGTAAAATGTCATTAAAATTGTTTAACTCGCCACTGAACAAATGGCATGTTTTACATCTCAATACATTACCAAGTTGACATATGCTGTAGTTTCATTAATCAGAGAGGAGTTTGCTGAGACTGTATCCAGCGACATGTAATTCATTCTTTTCTCCATGTCAATGAGCAGTAATATTTTTAGAAATTACACCCCATTGTTTCATGAGTGAAGTAGCCACAAGAGCTACTAAAAGTGGTGCTTTAGTGAAATCCTTCTCTAAATGATCTTACGTCTGACCTTCTGCACTTTATCTTCCAAGGATCAGCTTGTGGTGTTAATTATGGGGTAAGTAAGCAGTTACTTCCTACAGCAAATCAGCCAAAGTCCAGGTTTGCTCTGGAGGTCCCCGGGATCAGAGCTCTGTGTTTCTTCAGGTTCAATTTACCAGCCTCAAACCACTTAAAAGCAGGAGGAGGAAAGACTGGGGAGTGATCAGTTTACAAGTGACCTGGGAGTTCACAGCTTTCATCCCTGGAAATCACAGTCCATATAATAAGCCTTGTGTAGATACAATTGGGACAAATTGACTCAGGCGTCTTGCTTTCAAAAATGAAAACCCTTCTTTTCCCTTATCAGTGTCCCCAGGCCTGAATCGTTGGAATCAAGCATTTGATGGAAGATGGTAGTTGTTCTAAGGTCAAACAGAGGGTGTAGGTCCTGAGTAAGAGTGTAGGCTGTTAAGTGGCACCCAACTGTGTTAATTGGTTAATAGGACTCTAGCCAGTTTAGGGACTTAACAGTCACGTGAGAGGAACCACCACACCTAGCAGACTTTTTCCTTTCTAAGCAAGTGAGAAATGTCACTGAGGGACAATGTACAACTGGCAAACCTTCAAACTAGCCTACTGTTGTACCAAATATTTTTAGAATGTCTCTTCAGATGTGATTTCAAAAATTTTGAACATTTTCAAGAAAGGTACCATTTCCAACTCGATATCTTAAGTTGACTTCTAGGGGCAGTTTGAGTCACCAGGAACCCATGCTAGTGGGTATGATGATAATCGTTAATCATTGCCAATTAATCATTCTCAGCAAAATATGCAATTAAAAAAAAAGGAGAATCTGAAGGAGTTGCTTTCTACATTCGTCTGGATATAGAAGGTCTGACTGTTTATTAAGAATTCAGTGGTCTTGCTCTAAAGTCATTCATCAAGCAACTGGATCAAAACTCTCTTAGCATTTACTTACCATATGAACAGATACTTCATAAAGTCACAAGTATGATGAAGTCACAGCACTATCATATTATGACATATTGCACGTGTGAATGATCTTTCTGACTGTTCAGTGCCTTAGTACTGAGAAAGGACATGGCTATTTGTTCTCATCACTTATTAAGAGTAATTATTCACTAATTCATTGTTCATTCTAAGCCAAAGATATTTTTAAACATTTAATTTAAACTTGATACTTGCCTAAAGACTTTCAGTGGCTCCCAAGTGTCCCAGAGAACAATATCTAATTGTTTCACTCTTCTGTATACAAAGGTTAGAATGATATGCCCCGATTAAGTCTCTATTTTTAAACCACATCAGACACTTGCCTGGTTCCCTTACTAACAAAGCAGGATCCTCTATCTTAGCTCTTACGTCTGCCAGAAGTTTCTACTGCTTTCCTCCACTCATTCTTCAAATGCAACTTGGTTGGTGAAGTTTCTCTATGTTTTAAAAACATCCTTTGTTTTCAAATTCGCCTCTACCTCCTTTCTCATCATCTCAGTGAAACTGTTCCCACTAAATTTACCACCAATCTCCTTATGAAATCCAAAGAAAATTTTTTAGTATTTATTTGTCCTGACTTTCCAGTATTATTTGATACAGTTAACTCACCCCTTTCTTAAAATATACATATATATTTTCCCTTGGCTTCTGTGACATAACATTCTCTCAATTTTCCTCTGGATTTCTTCGTTCTTCTTTGTGGGAATCTTTTCCTCTGTCCATCCACTAAATTGTTCTACTTCTCAAATGACCATTTCCATTGTCAAAGATTTAATTACTTCCCACATGTTGATGATTCCTAAGTTTATATTTTCTGGCTGTCTCTCTATTGCATACTTGGAATCCATATTTTCAAGTGTTTGATGAATAGAAACATTTGAGCATCCCACAAGCACCTTAAAGTCAGTATGTCCCATTGGAAGTTATTATTTTTACTTTTAAATTTCTCCTTTTCCAAGTGAACATTATTTCTTTCCCATTTTAAAGAAAATTGAGATGTAACTTAGGATAGATATAATCTTAGACATGCAGATTGACGGTGTTCTCTGGTTGCTTAGCAGTAAAGAATTTGCCTGCAGTGCAGGAAACCTGAGTTCAATTCCTGGGCAGGAAGATCCCCTGGAGAAGGAAATGGAAACCCTCTGCAGTATTCTCACCTGGGAAATCCCATGGACAGAGGAGCCTGGCGAGTTACAGTCCAGGGGTCACAAAGAGTCAGACAGGACTTAGTGACTAAACCACCACCACCATCACATAGATTGATGGATGTTTACGATCTAACTCCCACTCTGATAAAATATAGACTATTTCTCACTCCCTGGAAGAATCCCTCAATCCATCTCCTCCTGCACAGGCCCATTCCCATCTCTGCAGAAGGGGAACTCAAGTTATTACTTTTTTTTAAGTGAAAGTGATTGTTTAAAATTTTTACTATCTAATTTCCTTCTGTTTTTGTTGTTTTGTCATTGCACAATTGCTTTATTTTTAAAAATCCTCTTTCACATTTTCCCCCTGAAAGATAGGGTAGAAAATGGCTAGTGAATATTGTAGGTTTTGTTACATATTAGTTCTTGCTTGTTATATATCCAGCGCTGAATATTTCTTGTTGTGACTTATTAGGTTATTAACAGAGAGGTAGAAAGTTTTTAAGAACTTTCTTAAGAATTCCCGAAATACTGCTTAGATGCATAAAAGGATAGCATAGTTTTCCATTTTTCCCATCAATGAAGATTTTCCTCATTCACAAAGGTTATTGTTCAGCCTCAGGAGACGGGTCCAACTCCACCAAATTTTCCTTTAGATCTTCACTTTGTTTTCAGTCAGCAACATTAAATTTTTAAGATGTACTCAGAGAAGAGAACTAAACATGGGCATAAAACTTATAATGTTGAGTCCATAGTAACTCAATTATTTGCTTAAAGCAGCACAGAAAAGGGTTACATTTCCAAGGGGGAAGAAAGGAAGTAGAAATCTACAACACAATGACTTTTGATTTCCAACAACACAATTGAAAGAATTATTCAGTTTATTTGATCAAACTTCTACAGAAATGTTTCATTATTGAGCTGGTATGCTTATCTTTCACTGTAATTAATTGAAATTTTGGCTCTTTCTATCTCCTGGTGGCTCAGACAGTAAGAATCTGCCTGCAGTATAGGAGACTTGGGTTCGATTCCCAGGTCGAGAAGATCCCCTAGAGAAGGAAATGGCAACCCACTTCAGATTCTTGCCTGGAAAACCCCATGAACCGAAGAGCCTGGAGGGATACAGTCCATGGAGTCTTGAAGAGTCAGATACGACTGACTCACACTTTCTCTTTCACATTCTCCAGAAATAATTAAAAAAAAAAAAAAAACTGCCTCTTTTATGACTGCTAAAGTCAGACAATGACACTATCATATTTAGCTTCTTGAATTTTTCCCATATTCAATCAGATATAAAAGCTAAGCAAATATTTAAATTAAAAACCTAAATAAAACTTTATTGTCTCTCTAGATATAGATAGGTAGCTATGATGTTCTCCTCTGTTTACCTTTATCTTATGGTTCTCATGTAGGCTATTATGATCACTCACAGGGATTTTTACCAGTAGTCTCTTAACTGTTTTTATGCTTCCTGTTTGGACCCCTTCCAGCTATTCTTCTCACTGTAAACAAAATAATCTTTATGAAATACATGCTGATCATGCCATTCTCTTACTAAAACCTTTTCAGTTGACTTCCTATTGTCTTCTGGATGAGGTCCAAACCCTTTAATACATTTCATAAGACCCTGAATTTAGTTTCATCTCTTACTGTCTCTCTCCTGGTATATTGTTCTAGCCATAGTGAGTCTTTTTCTTCTTCTTAATTTATTAAAATATCTCTCACTACTCACCTTGAGGCCTTCCCCTTGCTTGGCACCTTCTTGATGCCTACCTTTGCCTTATTCTGGGGAAGGTTCAGGGAACCCAATTCCCCACAGCCCGGTGCAATGCCCTCCTGTGAATGTCCATGAAATCCTTGACTTTCTCAATGAAGTTCTTTGATTATACTATGTTGTGTTGTTTAATGTTATTTTATTATGTTTTTATTTTCATCCTTTAATCACCAGAACCTAGCACATACTTCCCTTAATCAAAAATTAGAATTTATGAATAATCTCATCCTCCTATTCAATTGGCAGCCTTAGAATAAATTTCCCTTAATCTGGGTGCTGCTTCTTCCATTATAGCATAGGTTTCATCCTGCAGTTTATAACAATTTTTGGCAATTGCTTTTTGAGTTTTATTTTGCTCCAGCCATTGTAGTAGTTGTCTAGATGAAGTCTCAGTTGCTTTTCCTTAAATTAAGGACCACAGTGTCCTCCATACAGTGGAGTGTCCAAGTGTATTTGCCAAAGAATTCCCTTATTAAAGGGATCCCATAATCTAATCTTTAGAGAATAAAGAGTAGATATTGAAACTTCTGTTGATGAATGAAATCTTAGAGAAATAACCGAGGCTAGCTCAGTAAGGGCTAGTTATTACAAAGTAACTTTCCAATAAAATACATTTTCAATTACTTGAAAAATCTGCCTCTTAAGTGACACCTTAAAATTTTCTACGGCTGTGCCCATGTACTCAGTCATGTCCTACTCTTTGCAACCTTTTGCACTGTAGCCCACCAGTCTCCTCAGTTCATGGGATTTTTCAGGCAAGAACACGGGAGTAGGTTGGCAGTTCCTCCTCCAGAGGATCTTCCCAACACAAGGACTGAACCTTCATCTCCTATGTCTCCTGCATTGCAGGCAGATTCTTTACTGCTGAGTCATCGGGGAAGCCCTTCCACACTGCATAAGCTGCTAAGTGTCCACTGGATGTATTTCCTGTCTCCTGTCCTATTCTGAAAGATGTAGAGATTAGAAGAGACAGAGAGTGTCTTCCCCATCCTCTGAGAGTGCCAAGTCTTCCTAGGGAGGTTAAATATGTCCTTATTAACCAGTGAAGATATAAGGTGGCTATAACTATAATGCTTGCTTAAGTCTCCAGGTTTCAAGTTACCCAGAATGTGGACCAAAAGAGGTGTTAGGAAAGGTCAGCATGTGATAAGATCCAAATCCGAAGTGGAAATTGTTATCATGGGGGCCCATAAAGAGAAACTGATCAACCTATATAACATTAGCAGCTTAAAAGCAGCTTAATATGCTTAAAAGCATATTCTGTTTTATCCTCCAAGCAGGCCTATATTATGTAATTATTGGTATTGCTGTCTTCATGATAAACTGAGGGTAAACGGAATGCAGAGTAATCTGCTTCCTCTCTAAAGCCCACTAAGGAAATATTTATATGCCAGTAAATATTTCCTTCTGATAATCTCAACTGATAAAAAGTGATGAAATGGCTAATTAAATGCATTTTGCTTTAAAAATTTTATAGCAGTATTTATCCTTTTAAGCATATGGTACTCTCTATATGAAAAGTACCTAAGACACTGCTTAGCCCAGTGACTGGTATTCAAAACATAAAAGATATTATTGTTATTATTATCTGAATGCTTGAAAGGTAATTTTCTGTTACATGCTCAAACACACTCTACAGAATATTTTTCATTTATCTGATGTCAAGTGCTACTTTAGCACCTCGATTTCCTATAGAAGTTGATGATGACAGAGATCTTTATTAACATCAGAAGACTGATATTTCCTTAAGAGGTTTTTCTGGTTTCTTAACTGTGTACATACGATGGAAAATGAATACTGTGTTTATGGAAACGATATTTGAGGAAATTATCTGAATTTGTCTAACCATGTCAATAGTGTGAGGGTTAAAAGAAAAGATAAAGTCTTTTGCAGTTCTAAGAATTTAAGAATTTTTCTTTCTTCATTCAGTCTTCATGAAATATAAGGATTATGAGCATAATCCCCTTTATGCTATTTATCACTCTTCAGCTTTGACATCTGCCTTCAAGCATATACATTTGCCATAAATATTAAATGTCAAGACATTTAATAAATGTGGCCAAAGCCACATTTCAAACTAAAAGTATTCACTATTAATTTTTCCTGTAATTATTGATTTAGAAAAAGTATCTTTGTTTGATAAAACAATTACTTCAAGGAAAAGACATCTTGTAAAAATCTGAACCTACCAAAAATTAGTGTAATTATTCATAATGGCTGATTCACTATACAAAGTCATTCAGCATTTTGGGGAGTGTTAAATTTGACTCTATTGGCAACTTGATAAATATCTCCAAAAAATGTCTCAGAAACCGCATTTTAGGCGTATACCTATAGACACATGACCATATGTTTAAACTGAAAATCTGATGAATGTTCAGTGAGGGGCAAAAAACCTCATCTGGTCTAACGGTATAAGGTATTATAAAGTATGATTCTTTTTCCCTATCATTTTTATGATATACACAAATATTTAATTTTGAATGAGCTAATAATATATCACTTTCATAATTTCTGAGTGTATTTCTTTTGTCACATGATGTGAGGTAAGTGTACAAATCGGCATATTCATTCTATATTTCCAATTTCTAATGATCATTACCTATTGAAAAGTCTCCTAGAAATCTCCACTAGGGTACTCTGGAGAATCAGGCCTCTTTGCAATTGACTTGGCATTTTCTAGAATCTCTCCTTCCTTTGTTACTATTTTTAGATAAGTCACTTGACCACGTGCCTTTTGTTAAGCCCTAGTTTATTCTGTTTTATTTAACATATTTTAGTTGTGTCCCCTAAAGTGTGGTACATGTTTCTGTGTCAGGACTTGGCAAACCCAAAGAACTTTCTGAAATTCTAGCCTCTTGTGTAGCACTCTTGTCGACCGGTAATTAGATCATTATGTAGCACACTAACAGATTTAGTGTTTTCATTCCCACAGCAGCCCACAGGCTCCACCTGTCAGCTGGGGAAAGACAATCTCATAAAGCTGCCAATACTATGATTTAGCTGAATACATGTTTGTTAATAAATCTTTCATCATATTATAATCAAAGAGTCCTTTCAGTTTATGACCCACCTAATGAAGGATTTGGGGTGTCTGCTCATCAATTTGATGTTTGTAAAGACAAAGCTAACGGGTGTCATTACTGTGTATTTACCCCGTTGGCTCAGGTGAAAAGTGGAACAGGAGATGTAGTAAAGGAAATGAGAGAAAATGTTAATTAAAAATAAACGCATGGTGTGAGCCACCTATCCATTACTTTGAAAAGTACTGTCTTGTGAGAAAAATCAAATGGTTTGGCATCTTTAAACATCCATTAAGCCACTAGGATCTACAGCAGTTCTCTATCAAATGCCTTTTTCAAAGATTTAACTGCCACCATTATCATCCCAAAATTTCATGTAATTCTCTCTCTCTAGGGGAGTATAATTATTTATATGGCACGAAGAAAGTGCAGGATTTGCTAGGGGTTGCAATCCTTACTGGAGTACAATAACAAAAATTCCTACTTCCTTTTTGGATATTAATACTACATGTTTAGATTTCAAGTTATGGTTTATTTGTGGTTAAAATTAAAATCAGTTAACATATTCCCTTATCTTTCTTAAAACATTAAGGGTAGACATAATGATTATAGTCGTGGTATCTCTTAAAAAGAACAATGCATACTCCCACATTGAAATATACCAAAGATTTTAATGAGTGGAAAACAAATTTAAAGGGATACATAATTTGCTGAAGCTTTCCAGTAGTTTAAAAATTCTGCTGAAAAATCTTCAAAATTGAATCCCCTCACTGTATGATTAATTTCTCACAGTATTCTCTCCCCTGTCAAAGCTCTTCTGTACTGTCCAGTTCTCAGCTGCCTTTGACTGAGATTCAGACAAATAAATCTAGGGAAAGAGACAGTACACTGACCCTGGTTTCCTATGTGTTTCCTTCCAACTGTAGAGCAAGTTATATTTCAGCTCCACAATCAACAAATAGCTCTGAAAACCAAATAGACCACACTGCTGGAAGTCAGAGAGAGTGAGGTCAAATAGAAGCCCCAAATGTGTGACTGTAGAGCCTTCTTCTCATCTTTGTGGAAATTTCCAGGCTTCACATTCATTCATCCATCAGGATATCCTCTTTGTGTGCTATTACCATTGAAATATGTGGGCTGCTCCAGACTCCACCTGAAGATGAAACAGCTGTACCAGGCTGGATGACTTTTCATGTCCTATCTGCATTCATCGCTTTCTCTGTGTCCTTTCCTTTGTGATATTTTCAGCACCGGGAAGTTTCAGTCACCTTGACCATTGTTTTCATACATTTGGGCTGCAGGCACAGGGTTGTTGTTTAATTTGAATCCAAAAGGATAGACAGGAAGGAAAGCAGACAGGAGAGATATCATCCATTTCCTAATTGAATCATACACTCTTTTTTCAAGACTTTGTCACACTGCAGAAAAATGCAGGGCATTCGTTTGAAGACGCGTAAACACTGAGACTGTGATCTGTTCTCTTGTGCATCTCTATACTGGATGCAGACTGACCTTGATTTTGGAGAGAATTATAAGCCTCTCTGATGACACATTCTCCTAATAAGCTCCAGATCTGGCTCAAAATGTATGTGTGACTTCCTATTGCTGAAATTATGAGTTCTTAAATAAAGAGAGCTGATTTTACTATTTTTATAGTGGATCTCTTGAAATAAGGCTGCCTGATTGAAATCTTAATATTGATAGTGAAACTTTTGTGCGTGTGTGTTGGATTTTGTTTTGTTTTGGTTTTGGGCAAAATCACTGGTGCTGGACAGATCTGGTTATAAATACTGGTTTGGCTACATACTACTGTGTAGCTTTGGGCAAGATAATGAGCTTTCCTAAGCCTTGATTTCCTCACTACTAAATTGGAGATGAACAAACTTGAGTTGCTGTAATGATTAAATGAGAAAAAATACATAAAATGCTTAACTCAATGCAAAGCACAAAGTACGTATTCATTTAAGATAGTGTCTGATTGGTGCCTCTTTTCTAGATCTTTTATAACTGCTGGGAGACTTAGAACCCGATTTTGCACTTAACAGGTTCTCATTATAAACTTGAATTAATTGATGAGTCTTTTTCAGATATTCCATAAATTCACTCTTTAGAAGTTTTCCAATTCTACTGTAAGTTCTAGTATTACTCACTAGTGAGCATCAGGTATTTAATTATGCTCACAAAGGTGCATTCCAATGCATTTTTTTCTACGTAATTCTGACAACTGGAAAATTCTTTCTTATGATTAGCAAAAATCAGTCATCAAAGTTAACAATTGTTTTCTTCATGTAAAGAAGCCTTTAGGTATTCGTGTAAATGGATATGGCATGGATGCCCTCACAGAATTTTCTCTTCTCCAACTACATGGAACTGATATTTCATAACTTTAGATCGGGTCAACAACAACCATTAATTGTATACAAACACAAGATATTATTAAAAAATAAGTATGGCAGATTGAAAACACACTTTTTGTGTTTTCTTCTGAAACCAAACTAAAATGAAAATAGAAGGATAAAATAAGAAAAAATCCATTGAGGAGATGGAGAAGTGAGGAGCTGACAGAGAAACATCAGCAAAAATTTGGAAGGTGGAAAGAAGATAAATGAGTTGTCATTGATTTAGAAGATCAGAAAAAGTAAAAGTGAATTATTTGAGTGTTTTCTTGGTGATAGTAGAGATCTAGTAGGGTTTTCTCACTGGAGATCCCTGTAAAGGCCCAAGAATTAGGTGCTTGAGTGCCTTTGATAGGAGAGTGCTGATGGGACTAGAATCAAGAGGATTGACTGAAAACATTTTCAACAAAGTTTATTTACTCAGGATAGCTGTATGTAGGGTTAGACCCTAAATACCATGTCCCAGTTTATGTAGCCATATGACTATGACTCTTCTTTCCTTGCAATGATGCATAAACTTTGGTGGTCAATTCCATTCATTCTTTCTTTCATTGTGTTTCATTTAACTTTTATTTAAAATAATTTTAAACATGAAAAAATCTTCATGATGAGTTTCATATTATATTTATCATCCAACTTCCCTGTTTTGCTAATTCTCCCACTAACATTCTTTTCCTGATCTTGGGGTCCAGTATTGTGTTTAACTGATATATTGCCTTAGTCTCCTCCAATCTGAGAGTTAGTCTTTTTTTTTTTTTTCTTTGCAGTATACTTGACTGTGGCTCGGATCATGAACTCCTTATTGCCAAATTCAGACTGATATAGAAGAGGGTAGAGAAAAACACTAGAACATTCAGGTATGACATAAATCAAATCCCTTATGACTATACAGTGGAAGTGAGAAATAGATATAAGGGACGAGATCTGACAGACAGAGTGCTTGATGAACTATGGATGGAAGTTCATGACACTGTACAGGAGACAGGAATCAAGACCATCCCCAAGAAAAAGAAATGCAAAAAAGCAAAATGGCTGTCTGAGGAGGCCTTACAAATAGCTGTGAAAAGACAGGAAGCGAGAAGCAAAGGAGAAGAGGAAAGATAAACCCATTTAAACGCAGAGTTCCCAAAAATAGCAAGGAGAGACATGAAAGCTTTCTTCAGTGATCAATGCAAAGAAATAGAGGAAAAGAACAGAATGGGAAAGACTAGAGATCTCTTCAAGAAAATGAGATACCAAGGGAACATTTCATGCAAAGATAGGCTCAATAAAGGACAGAAATGGTCTGGACCTAACAGAAGCAGAGGATATTAAGAAGAGGTGGCAAGAATACACAGAAGAACTGTACAAAAAAGATCTTCATGACCCAGATAATCACGATAGTGTGATCACTCACCTAGAGCCAGACATCCTGGAATGTGAAGTCAAGTGGGCCTTAGGAAGCATCACTATGAACAAAGCTAGTGGAGGTGATGGAATTCCAGTTGAGCTATTTCAAATCCTGAAAGATGACACTGTGAAAGTGCTGCACTCAATGTGCCACCAAATATGGAAAACTCAACAGTGGCCACAGGACTGGAAAAGGTCAGTTTTCATTCCAATTCCAAAGAAAGGCAATGCCAAAGAATGCTCAAACTACTGCACAATTGCACTCATCTCACACACTAGTAAAGTAATGCTTAAAATTCTCCAAGCCAGGCTTCAGCAATACATGAACTGTGAACTTCCAGATGTTCAAGCTGGTTTTAGAAAAGGCAGAGGAACCAGAGATCAAATTGCCAACATCCGATGGATCACTGAAAAAGCAAGACAGTTCCAGAAAAACATCTATTTCTGCTTTATTGACTATGCCAAAGCCTTTGATTGTGTGGATCACAACAAACTGTGGAAAATTCTGAGAGAGATGGAATAGCAGACCACCTGATCTGCCTCTTGAGAAATCTGTATGCAGGTCAGGAAGCAACAGTTAGAACTGGACATGGAACAACAGACAGGTTCCAAATAAGAAAAGAGTACATCAAGGCTGTATATTGTCACCCTGCTTATTTAACTCTATGCAGAGTACATCATGACAAACGCTGGGCTGGAAGAAGCACAAGCTGAAATCAAGATTGCTGGGAGAAATATCAATAACTTCAGATATGCAGATGACACCACCCTTATGGCAGAAAGTGAAGAAGAACTAAAGAGCCTCTTGATGAAAGTGAAAGAGGAGAGTGAAAAAGTTGGCTTAAAGCTCAACATTCAGAAAATGAAGATCATGGCATCTGGCCCCATCACTTCATGGCAAATAGATGAGGAAACAGTAGAAACANGATGACACCACCCTTATGGCAGAAAGTGAAGAAGAACTAAAGAGCCTCTTGATGAAAGTGAAAGAGGAGAGTGAAAAAGTTGGCTTAAAGCTCAACATTCAGAAAATGAAGATCATGGCATCTGGCCCCATCACTTCATGGCAAATAGATGAGGAAACAGTAGAAACAGTGGCTGACTTTATTTTTTTGGGCTCCAAAATCACTGCAGATGGTGATTGCAGCCATGAAATTAAAAGACGCTTACTCCTTGGAAGAAAGTTATGACCAACCTAGACAGCATATTCAAAAGCAGAGACATTACTTTGCCAACAAAGGTCCATCTAGTCAAGGCTATGGTTTTTCAATGGTCATGTATGCATGTGAGTGTTGGACTGTGAAGAAAGCTGAGTGCCAAGGAATTGATGCTTTTGAACTGTGGTGCTGGAGAAGACTCTTGCGAGTCCCTTGGACTGCAAGGAGATCCAACCAGTCCACTCTAAAGGAGATCAGTCCTGGGATTTCTTTGGAAGGAATGATGCTAAAGTTGAAACTCCAGTACTTTGGCCACCTCATGCGAAGAGTTGACTCATTGGAAAAGACTCTGATGCTGGGAGAGATTGGGGGCAGGAGGAGAAGGGGACTACAGAGGATGAGATGGCTGGACGGCATCACTGACTCGATGGATGTGAGTCTGAGTGAACTCCGGAATATGGTGATGGACAGGGCGGCCTGGCATGCTGCAATCCATGGGGTCGCCAAGAGTCAGACAGGACTGAGCGACTGAACTGAACTGATGGTAGATAGTTCTGCTTTTAGTTGTTTGAGGAAACTTTATATTGTTCTCCACAGTTACTACACCAACTTATATTCCTGTCAATAATGTACAAGGATCCCCTTTTCTCCACATTCTTGCTGATATTTGTTATTTGTACACTTTTTGATGATAACTATTCTGACAAGGTAGTGTAGTGTTTCATTGTTGCTTTGATTTGAATTTCACTTATGACTAGTGATGTTGAATATGTTTTCATGAGCTTATTGATCATTTTTATAAAGCGTATTCAGGTCTTCTGTCCAGTTTTAAATTAATCTTTTTGTATATATAGAGTAATTTGCAGAGAAGGCGATGGCACCCCACTCCAGTACTCTTGCCTGGAAAATCCCATGGACAGAGGAGCCTGGTAGGCTGCAGTCCATGGGGTTGCCAAGAATCGGACACGACTGAGTGACTTCACTTTCACTTTTCACTTTCATATACTGGAGAAGGAAATGGCAGCCCACTCCAGTATTCTTGCCTGGAGAATCCCAGGGATGAGGGAGCCTGGTGGGCTGCCATCTATGGGGTCGCACAGAGTCGGACACGACTGAAGTGACTTAGCTTAGCAGAGTCATGTGAGTGGTTTGTATCTTTTCAATATTAAACCTTGTTGGACATATCATTTGAAAATATTTTCACCTATTCAGCAGGTTATCCTTTTGTTTTTAAAATGATTTTCTTGGCTGTAGAAAAGCTTTTAAGTTTAATTAGGTCCCATTTGTTTATTTCTATTTTTGCCTTCTTTCTCTTAGTGAAGTGAAGTTGCTATTCGTGTCTGACTTTTTGCGACCCCATGGACTGTAGCCTACCAGGTTCCTCTGTCCATGGGATTTTCCAGGCAAGAGTGTCCAAGAGTGTTCTGCCTAAGTTCTTCTCTAGGATTTTAATTTTTTCAGCCCTTACATTTAGGTCTTTGATACATTGTGATTTTGTTTCTGTATATGGTGTGAGGAAATGTTCTAATCTCATTCTCTTACATGTGGCTGTCCAGTTTCCCCAGCACCACTTATTGAAGAAGCTGGCTTTTTCCATTATATATGCTTGCCTCCTTTGTTGTAGATTAATTGACTCTAGGTTTGTGGGTTTATTTCTGGGCTCTCTATTTTGTTCCATTAATCTATGTGTCCATTTTTGTGTCAGTATCATGCTGTTTTGATGACTATAGCTTTATAGTGCAGCCTGAAATTAGGAAGCATGATACCTTCAGTTTTATTCTTTTATCTAAAGATTTCATTGGCAATTCAAGTATATATTGGTTCTATATAAATTTTAGGATTATTTATTCTAGTTTTGTGAAAAAAAAATTTGAGTCTATTGTTAAGGATTACATCACATCTTCTTACTGGTAGAGTGGACATTTTAACAATATTAATCATACAATCCAAGAACATGGAATATCTTTCTATTTCTTTCTATCTTATTCAACTTCCCTCTTCAGTGTTTTATAGTTTGAAAACATAGGTATTTTACCACCTTGGTTAAGTTCATTCCTAGGTATTTTGCTGTTTTTAATGCAATTAATTTTTTTCTTTTTGCTTTATCCTTTTGATAGTTCATTATTATAATGTACAGAAAAGTAACAGGTTCCTGTATATTAACTTTGTATGCAGCAACTTTACTGAATTCATTTATAGTTCTGATAGTTTTTTGGTGGAGACTTTGAGATTTCTGTGTGTAGTATCATATTGTCTGCAAAGAGTGACTGTTTTGTTCTTGATGTCATATTTCACATCTTCATGTCTATCTCTTAACTGTTTATTGAAGCTACAGTTGCTTTCATAATATGTTACTTTTAATCTGTGTACAAGATACTGACTTTTTTAGAGTACCGGTCAATAGAATACCCTCAGTTTGAGTTTGTTGGATTTTATTATTATTATTATTCTTTTAACATTATGAATCCTTTTGCAAGAATAATAGAAACATTTTTTGCTTTTCTCGGTGCATCTATCAGAAGGCAATGAAGCTAATATATTTTGCTGTTCTCAATATTAATTTTAATCATTTAATTAAGATAATATCTGCTATATTTCTCTACTGTAAAATCATGATTATTTTCCTTTTTAATGAGAAAGTATCTTGAATTTTATACTTTCATACATTTAGAATGATAATGTTAATCATATTAGGTATGTTAATATCCTGTACCTTATCATGCTTTCACCTACTTTTTTCAGCATCCTTTGATGATTTGCCTGCCATTATTACTGATGATTTGCTAAATGCTTATTTTTATTTCCATTATTCTTTATACATTTATTAATTAGAGTTCTACAAAATGTCCTTTTTCTCCATTTATTTATTTTGTTCTCCCTTTTTTTCTTATAAGAATGGGGTCTGGAACATTTATTTTATCCTATAGGCTATGACCTATTACTATCATTATTTACTTTATTGTTCAGATTACAGAGATTTGGCCATTGTGTACTCCATTATGGACTGAGGAGCTTGGTGGGCTACAGTCCATGGGGTCACAAAGAGTCGGACACGACTGAGTGACTTTACTTACTTGCTTACTTAAGTTGGTCAATAGGATCTTTTGACATAACCCTATCAATTTTTGAGTATTTACTTAATTTCTAGCACCATAATATCTTCTAGATCATCATGTACTTTCCCTGTTTCAGTCCTAGAATCAACCATTTCTCCAACTTCCTGTTTCCTTTTATTTGTGACTAGAATTTAGAAGTTAAGATCAAGTTCTGTGTATTCACTGGTGCCAGGGGATCGTTGCTTTTAGACCTTCTCAGCATTGAGAGCTAGGAAATGGATGCCTGCCGATGAACACATGCCGTGTCTACACATGCATATTGTTTCTGTATGAAAGCTATGAGTCCATACTTGTACTTTTGATTCCAGTACAACACCATGAGGTTTATTTATTTAATTTTTAATTTTTATTTTTACTTTATTTTACTTTACATTACTGTATTGGTAATGCCATACATTGACATGAATCCGTCTCAGGTGTACATGAGTTCCCAATCCTGAACCGCACCCCCCACCTCCCACCCGAGGTTTATTTTATCTTTCTGTCTCTCTTTATTTGTAATATCTTCAACAGTGAGAAATATAGCTTTTGTTTTTCTTAATATAGTCACTTATTTCTCAATTATTTATTTATGTAAAGTACTTTTAATAGTTTAGTCTATACCTTCGTGGAAAATAAAGTACATTTGAGAACAGTTTTTCCCAATCTTTAGCCTTGTATAACCAACATACTATAGTATTTCTATAGCATAAGTAGTTATGTTCTTCCTCACACATGTCACTATGATTACTCTCTTTATAATATAGCTAGATTTATTTGTTACTGTTTTGATTCTGCCTTGAATCACTTTCTTCCCCATATACACATATTCTGGCTGATTGGATTTATTCATTTATTTTGGGGGTAGGCCAAACATTATAGTGGTAGTCAGAGTGCAAATTATACAAATGATAAGCTCAAATAAGTAACACTTCCTCTTCATCTCTTCTGCTCCCTTTTAATCCTTCCATTCTGTCTACCTTATTTCTAGCCACTCTTTACAGGAAGTTAATCTCACTAGTTTCTGGTTGAACTTGCCTGTATTTCTTTTTGCACATTAGCAAATATGTATATATATATTTATCTCCTTTTCTTCCTTCATTGAAGGATAGCATACTGTAGTATTCTTTGCAATTTCTTTTTCTTTTCAGTGGTTTATTATGAAAACCATGTCATATAATTTCATAGGGATCTTCCTCAGTTTTTCTCACAGTTCACTTCAGTCACTCAGTCTTGTCCAACTCTTTGTGACCCCATGTACCACAGTACGCCAGGGCTCCCTGTCCATCAGCAACTCCCGAAGTCACTCAAACTCATCTCCACTGAATAGGTGGTGCCATCCAACCATCTCATCCTCTGTTATCCCCTTCTCCTCCTGCCCTCAATCTTTCCCAGCATCAGGGTCTTTTCAAATGAGTCAGCTCTTTGCATCAGGTGGCCAAAGGATTGGAACTTCAGCTTCAGCATCAGTCCTTCCAATGAACATTCAGGACTGATCTCCTTTAGGATGGACTGGTTAGATCTCCTTGCAGTCCAAGGGACTCTCAAGAGTCCTCTCCAACACTACAGTTCAAAAGCATCAATACTTTGGCACTCAGCTTTCTTTATAGTTCAACTCTCACATCCATACATGACCACAGGAAAAACCATAGCCTTGACTAGGCGTACCTTTGTTGGCAAAGTAATGTCTCTGCTTTTGAATATGCTGTCTAGGTTAGTCATGACTTTCTTTCCAAGGAGTAAGCGTCTTTTAATTTCATGGCTTCAGTAACCATCTGCAGTGATTTTGGAACCCCCAAAACAAAGTCAGTCACTGTTTCCACTATTTCCCCATCTATTTGTCATGAAGTGATGGGACTGGATGCCGTGATCTTCGTTTTCTGAATGTTGAGCTTTAAGCCAACTTTTTCACTCTCCTCTTTCGCTTTCATCAAGAGGCTCTTTAGTTCCTCTTCACTTTCTGCCATAAGGGTGGTGTCATCTGCATATCTGAGGTGATTGATATTTCTCCCAGCAATCTTGATTTCACCTTGTGCTTCTTCCAGCCCAGCATTTCTCATGATGTACTCTGCATAGAAGTTAAATAAGCAGGGTGACAATATACAGCCTTGATGTACTCCTTTTCTTATTTGGAACCTGTCTGTTGTTCCATGTCCAGTTCTAACTGTTGCTTCCCGACCTGCATACAGATTTCTCAAGAGGCAGGTCAGGTGGTCTGCTATTCCATCTCTTGAAGACTTTTCCACAGTTTGTTGTGATCCACACAATCAAAGGCTTTGGCATAGTCAATAAAGCAGAAATAGATGTTTTTCTGGAACTCTCTTGTTTTTCGATGATCCAGCGAATGTTGGGAATCTGATCTCTGGTTCTTCTGCCTTTTCTAAAACCAGCTTGAACATCTGGAATTTCACAGTTCACGTATTGCTGAAGGCTGGCTTAGAGAATTTTGAGCATTCCTTTACTAGTGTGTGAGATGAGTGCAATTGTGCAGTAGTTTGAGCATTCTTTTGCCTTGTGAGAAATCTTCGGTGTGAGATTTTCTTACAGTTGCATATAAATCCATTCTGTGATATGCCATGTTTCAACCAGTCTCCCATAGTATCTGTAAGTTGATTTCAGTATTTTGCAATTATGTGTAATGTTGCTATGAGTAATTTTGTACATGTGTCTAAATTATGATTAAGATTCTCCATAAGTTTCAAGGACAAGAAAAGAGAATTTTTTAAGCATCTGAGAAAAAGTTGCTGATATGGTGCGCTATTCTTCTCTAAGTAGTAAGGTCACTCAGTCATGTCCAACTCTTTGCGACCCCATGAACTGCAGCCTACCAGGCTCCTCTGTCCATGGGATTCTCTAGACAAGAGTACTGGAGTGGATTGCCATTGCCTTCTCTGAAATTCTCTGCTTAGATAAGCAATAGGTTGCTGGTGAGGCCCTCGGGGTTGTGTCAAAACTCCCAAGGAGTTCTTCTCCAAACATGTTATTATAAATATATTTGCATTTCACCAAGTAGCCAAATTCGTTCCTTTCAGAATAAAGATACTGTTTACAACCAGAGATTGATTTTAGTCTTCTTCAATGTGAAACTGTTCTTGAACATTCATGACTTTGATTTCTTTAAAGATCATAAGCAGCTATTTTGTAGAATGCCTCTGAAGTTGGGTTGGTTTGGTAGTACCTCATGAATAGATTCAGACCATATATTTTTGGCAGAAATAATGGAGAAGCCATGCTATGTTCTTCTATTTGTATCCTATCAGGTAGCATATGATTAAAATGATTTCTGATGATATTGTTTTGATCACTTGATGAAAGTTTGCCTTCCAGGTTTTTTTTTTACTTTACATTATTACCTTTGTAACCTTGACAAATGGGTCAGATCAAAAAAACAGTTTAACATTCTCATTGCAAGATTTAGGAAAGCTCTGTTTAATGGGGAAGTTTTATATTGAATTCTAAACAAAGATACAATTTTTTCTACTTTTTATTCCAAAAAAAGTTAGATTTACAATAGGGATGCTATATTTTTCTCTTCAGTATTTTGTCTCTGGGTAATGAGGATATTTTTCTCTAGCTTTCTTTCCTTTCAATGCCTTTGTTTGGTTTATAGTAGAATAGTTGTGGCCTCATAAAATGACTGGGAAGTATTATTTCTGCTTTTATACTGTGGAAGATGTATAGAATGGACATTTTTTTTTCTTCCTTGAATGTTTGGTAGAATTTTCCAGTGGAACTCTACACTTTACGTCAGTGAATGTTCCATGTACACTAGAGGAGAAAACCTATTTTACTATTTTTGAGTGGTACTATATTTTATTTGGTTTCATACACTGCACCACATTCTTCCCATTCCTCTAGAGACACTTTGTACTAGGACAGTGTCTGGTGAGTCAGAGGAACAATTCTGAATTTTTGGTCTTCCATTTGTGCTGTACTTTAGAGACAGTACACAGCAACCGACTCCAGTATTCTTGCCTGGAGAATCGCATGGGCAGAGGAGTCCGGCGAGCTACAATCCATGGGGTCGCCAAGAGTCAGACACGACTGAGCGAGTAACACACTTTCAAAAAGGATCTCTGAAAACTCCATGCCTCTTCTGCCCTTTTCTAGCAGTATTCTTCGTTTACACGTTATTCCAAGTTTCCACTCTTGGTGGTGGAGTGGGATCTCTATTACTCTAGTTAAAGCTTACTCTTGGGTATGTACCATGTCCCTGGACCTTAGCACGATAGCCTTTGTTCTCTGTCCCTCCCTTGACTGCAGCTGTGGCCTCAGCACATAACTATTCTTCTCCCAGGACTAGGATTTTTCCTCCCTCTGCCCCTTGTTCACATAAGCAAAGTGTGTTCACCTGTGCCCTAAGGCTGCCTCGTTGCCCTTCCCCTCAGAGAAAGTCTCTGTTGTACGGTGAAGGTGCCGGGGGAGGATCCAGCAGAGGTTCCTGTCCTTCCTGTGTCGTTTCTGTTCCTCTAGTTCAGATCTGAACCGTGATAGACCCTTCTGATCTTTTATGTAAACACCCATGGCGTTCACAGGGGTCCACAGTGAGCAAACCTGAAAGATACTGGGACTTGCCTAGTTCCTGTGCCCTCCCCAGAGGTTCCTTCCATCCTACCACTCCCACTCAGTCTATATCAACTTCTTGACTATTCTAGCTGAAATTTTGTTGATGTCTTGTTCTAACTATCCCAGGTGAGTAATATTCTCTCTCCCTTCAGCTATCATCTCCACTTAGATTTTGAGCTGCTGCTGCTGCTGCTAAGTCGCTTCAGTCGTGTCCGACTCTGTGCGACCCCATAGAGGGCAGCCCACCAGGCTCCCCCATCCCTGGGATTCTCTAGGCCAGAACACTGGAGTGGGTTGCCATTTCCTTCTCCAATGCATGAAAGTGAAAAGTCAAAGTGAAGTCGCTCAGTCGAGTCCAACTCTTTGCTAGTTCTCTGCAACCTCCATTCTCTGATGGGTTTGTAAAAATGCTGTGAATTTGAAGTGAGTTTAGCTCTCATTCATTATTAGCATGAGAATGTTACTTTTTCCTAGATCTTTTTATCTTAGACCTGAAGTTGTATGCAATTAACTGACCATATATTTTAAGAATAAATGTTTGCCCACTGTTCATTTCTTTATTCATCCCTTGTTTTTAATCCAAACAATTACTTAGCAGTAACCATTTGGATTCTGTGGCCATAAAGGTAAATAGAATAACATTCTTATACTCATGATACTTAGTATCTGGTGGAGAAAAAAACAGACAAAAGAGCAAGCAGTTATTCCTAGAATGGAATCTAAGGGGCATGTGTTCCAGGGGCCAAGGGAACAGAGGCCAGTAATGTTTGAGTTCTGATTTTAAGAATGTGTACTAAAATGCCAGGTAGGCAAAAGGTGAGGAAGGCATTACAATCAGAGGAAACAGAATATGCCATGTACAAAGCAAAAAACCAGCATGAACTTTTTGGAACTTTAAGTGGAATAGTGTTTCCTTCCTTTTTATACATGTTAAGAACTGTATCTTTACTTATACTAGTGCATTTTATCATACCATAAAATTTTCAGGCTAAAAATGAAAAGCTAACCAAAGTTACGGAGCTAGCATTAAACCTGATAGGCATAAACACACAATTTACACAAACTTTTTCCCTCCACATATATCTTAGGATAAAGGTTGTGTGTATCTATATCGAAAAACTTGTGGGATTTTGATAGCAATTGTATTAAACCAATTTAGGAGGAATTGACATCTTTACTATGTTGAGTCTTCCAGTCCATGAACATAGCATGTCTCTGCAGATGCTGATTCTTGAAAGTCCTTTGGACTGCAAAGAGATCAAACCATTCAATCCTAAAAGAAATCAACCCTGAATATTATTGGAAGGACTGATGCTGAAGCTGAAACTCCAACACTTTGGCCACCTGATGTGAAGAGCAGACTCATTGGAAAAGTCCCTCTGATATTGACAAACATTGAGGGCATGAGAAAGGGGTGACAGAGGATGAGATGGATGGATGGTATCATCAACTCAATGGACATGAGTTTGAGCAAACTCCAGGAGATGGTGAAGGGCAGGGAAGCTTGGTGTACTGCAGTTCACGGGGTCACAAAGAGTCAGACATGACTGAGTGACTGAACAACAATAACGTTTATTTGGGTTTTCATTTCTTTCCTGAGTGTGTAATAATTTTCAGTGTAAAGATTTTGCATGAGCTTAATAGACAAGTACTTTACTTTCTTGGGAAAAATTGTAAATGATATTATGTGTTTTTGATTAACTTTTGACCTCCTTTACTCATTTCTTCTTTACCCTCTGCCCCAGGAAGAGTGCTTCTGAATTATAGAATGTACATTCCAAAGAGGCTACCTTTAACTGAAGCAAATCAAATACTCCTTTAACATTTCAGATTACCAAAATCTTTATCTACCTTTTCCTTGTTCCTTGTACTACTCTTAGACTCTTCTAGGACTTTCACCATTATTCCATTTAGCCTCTATCTAATTGACTATTTATCTGCATAAAAACAATATAGGTTTGTTTATTCTGTCTTGTTAACTAGCTGTGCAACTTCATCTATTTTTCCTGTGCCCTGGTGTTCTCATCTGTCAGTTGAGGTAATGTGCCTTTCCCTGGCTCCCTGATAGAGATGGAGTGGATACTGTGAGAGAAAAGACAAGAACGTGCTATAAAATGCAAAAAAAAAGCACCCTTAAAATGCAACATGAACAGATTTCATTCCTGTCGAGAAATGTTTTCTAAATTTCTGGATTGGCTAAATGTCCCTTCTCTCTGCTTTCACAGTACCTGTACTGGCATCTGTTTTTATCACTTAGAACATTTTACTGAAATGATCTGTTTATATGCACATTCCCACCAGCAGACAATGGACTCCTTAAGTCCAAGAGGCATGGAGGATTTCTCTTCATAGCTCCTGCCCTTAGGTATCCATTTCACTGCACTGAGTTCATCAGTAGAAGAACTGTGTCTTTCTGGAAGCAGGCTCCGTTTCTTGGGGCCTCCTCTCAGCCTGAACATCCTTCTGTTAAATATGAGGAGACCTTGTCAGGCTCTCTGGTCAGGCTCCATGATGCTGCCTATTTTCATGAAGACATCCACCGTAAAATCTGCCTAGGCAGGGAAGTCCCTACCTCTCCTCCCAAATGACCCCAACATATCTAAAACTCCTTAATACCAAAGCTTCATCTCATGAAAAGAAATTGGATGAAATTCAAATAGAACCATAAAATGTCAGAGTTTTAAGGGCCTTTTGAGACAGTAAATAAATTCTGTTCTGAAAGCAGTTGTTTCCAGGAGGAAGAGGAAGGCTGTGAGAGAAGTAGAAATGGTACTTTGAGGAGGGAAGGGCAGGAAAGGGGAGGACAGAGTCTCTTCATCTTTCAGGTGTTTTATTTATTTTTTCATTTTTGTTTTGCCCAAAAGTCAACTTTATACTTCCAGTCCTCTGAGCTTAAAAGTATCCTATGTATCACAAGGCAGAGCATATCTGGGCCCTCTGGGATAACTAGAGATCAGTGAGTGGGCACTTCCCCAAAAGATGACCCCTAGGATTTCATTCATACGCAGCTGCACAATAGGTCGAGTACTTATTTGGGTGCTAATGTCCTGGCTTGATCTATATCAGATCAAGGATGTAATTGTATTTTGTAAACCTTGAAGGACCTTTTCCATGTGAGAGAGGATGAGTAAAGGTGGCCGTGGAAGAGCCGGTGGCCCTCTCTCTCTCTTACCAAGGTCACTTGGTAAGCCACTGGTCATCAGGACATAGTTGGCTGGGATTCTTGAGACGCAGATCTGGGGAGTTCAGTCCTGGGCCTGGGTAAACCTCGCATGTTTCAGAATTCAATGTGTAGCTTCAGCAGGGCCACAGTAGGCCTCCCACTCCCACAACCAGTGACACAGGAGAAAGGGCAGACCCCAGGGGTCACAGGAGAATGCTACAAGGCCCCCAAGTGCTTGGCAGAATGCCCAGCATGCATTTCTTTCAACCAGAGAGAGAAGACAGATCATTGTGGGAATGAGACTGAGAAACTCAGGAATACATTGGAACTGAGCCAGATGTTGAATCCTGGAAGAAAAAGAGAAACTCCAGGCGTTGGACCGATGTCCCTGGTTGGAACAATTGAGTTACATATACACATGCACGTCTATATATACTCACATGTGTTTATGTATATGTGCGTGTATTTATTTCGTATTTCATAATTTGTAACGTTCAGACATATAACAGTTACACTCCAGGAGGTGGATTTAAACAAGGTCCTCAGAAACCTGAAAGTTTTGCCCAGTGAGCTTTAAAGTCTGTCCCTAGATGTATAAACCGGAGGAGCCTTAGAAATCAACCCTGGCCCTTCCACCCCTGTTTTATGGAGGAGAATAATGCCGGGGGAAATGATGCGAATGGCTCATCATCATCATCGTATATAAATAACTACTGGGAGGATTTTATTTTCCCCGAAATTCAGGCCAGAAACAGCCTGACTTCCCCCTTTATTTCAGTGTGTGGACCCCTCTGGAACATACGACTAAGGGCCCTGGAAGCCTAGCTCTGTCCAGTGTGTAAGGGCTTTCTCTAGCATTGTCTCTATTTAAGCCTCCCCTCCACTTTCGTGTGGAGGTAACTGCTACCTGGTGTGTATTTTACGGGAGGAGCTGGGGTTTACAGAGTTGAAGTGCACTTGTCCACGAAATGGAGGGGAGTGACCAAACCTGAGATCATCTGCCTCTCAGTCCACTACACCTTCTCAAGGGAAAAGAAAGCAATAAAGGGTTAGAGGACTCCTACCAGGCTCTCGCCACAACCCCCTGTGATGCAGCCACTCTCGACTCGGCAGCACTGTGCAGACTTCACCTGCACCCTCTGTGCTCTGCCCTGACAGTTTTCTCCTCACTGAATCATCCCACTCCTGACTTTCCTCTTTCCTTGTCCTAGTTGGTTCAGGCTACTGTTCTGGGTGCTGGAAATCCAAGATGAGGCTACCAGCCCAGTCAGGTTGTGGTGCAGGGGTTGCAGATGGCTGATTTCTCACTGGGTCTTCACATGATGAAAGGGGTGAGAGATCTCTTTTATAAAATTACTAATCCCATTCAAGAGAGCTCTGCCTTCTTGACCTAATCACCTTCCAGTGACCTCTCCCCATCCCCAATCCTAATACTGTCATCTCACAAGGAGAGGATTTCAACATGTGAACATTCAGACCATAGTAACTTTATTTTCTAGAAAAGCAATTGCTTTTGCTTTCTGGGGCCTGTTAGCACCTCTGTTTTAGCAGATATGAGTCAGACTGTGCTCAGATCATCTGTTTTTCTGGACTAAGGCAGGGATGTTGACACAACGGGCATGAGTTTGAGCAAACTCCGGGAGACAGGGAATGACAGGAAAGCCTGGCATGCTGCATTCCATGGGGTCGCAAAGAATCAGACATGACTTAATGACTGAACAACAGTAACAATACAGGAATGGTGTACAAGCTTCATGATACTCTGCAGAAGATCTGGCACATTGTAAGTGTTCAGTATACACTTGTTGAGTAAATATAATATGAATATTAGCCCAAGAATATTAGTTCTTTGGAGTCTGTGAGGCATGACTACATACCGAGCACCTTTCCAGAGTGGATGTTCCCAGAATGTGCCACCACCCAAGGTCTTGACTCACGTGCTCTTCTTGCATTATCATCAGCAGGTCACATCCATCATTCTAGAACACTGCTCTCTAGGTCCTTGATCACTCTGCTCCTCCACTGACTGCTGGCTGGGACTATCAGAGGGGAGACTATTTTGATGGAAAATGTGTCAAATGGATGGAACAGAAAATTGTTTCAACAAGAAGAAAGAAAGACATATAGAATCACTGGTGTCTTGAGAACTCATAACAAGGTCCCTTCACAGCTGAAACCCTGAGAATTAACCTCATGAGTGTGGCAGAGGGTCCGGACAGAATGGTCACCGTGGCGTGGAGCTGTTTTTGTTGGTTTTTGTGGCTGTGTTCACACAGAAGGCTATAAATCTGACAACGTGTGGCACTCTGGAGTGAGAGTGAAAGCTGAGGACTGGAGGTGGAAAGAGCTGTCTTCCAGCTCCACTTAACTGCCCTTTGATCTGGGAGTGGAGACTCCACTTTCAGGGAGGGAGCGCAGGTGGCAAGATGTAAACAAAACAACATCCTGGAGCCTTTGTCAGGCCTTCTGAAAACAAAGTGAAAACATGGTCGGCTCCTGAGCTGACCGGACCTTGAAGGATGAGTCTGACACATAACCGAGCGGTTCACACCCTCACCCATACATGGGGGTCCATGACGGCCAACAGCGAGCCCTCTGCAGACAGGATGGGGGTAAGCCCCAGCACCGGTGGACTTCTGAATGGTTCTGCTGGATTTCCTTTGAACGATCCGGTAGGACAGTCACAATTATTCTTGCACACAAGATTTTGGTGACTAAAGAGAAAAACGTGCATCTCTGACCTGGCTTTACCGCTGTGCATTTCCTGTGTATCAGAGTGCAGAGTGAGTTCTATAGAATGGCTGTAGGTGGAGGATTAAGAAAGAATAAGCAGTTGACTTGCAATCTCTTTCAGAAACAAGAGCACAAAGCAGGAAATGGGTTTGGACACGTTCGCAGTCTCCTTCCATTCTGTCACCACAGAGGCCTGAGGCTGGCACTGTTTACTGAGAACCTGTCCTGCCTGGGCTCTGCGCCCAGGTGTTTTCCTGGAGCCCCTACCTGGGGCTCCCAGGGCCTGGCAGCCTCTGAAAGGGGCAGCTCTGTGCGGAGAACAGTCAGCCTTGTTAGGTGTTGGTTCTGATGGGGCCAAGTAGTCGGAGGCGGAGCTGGGGCTCATTCACTTGGGGACTAGAAGCGGTTCACTGACTTGGGTCCCCCCTCTGCTCCTCGCTTCTGGCCTCACCCCCGTGTTCTCTCATGAATTCCTTCAGAGTAAGAAGCGGCATTTGTGTATTTTGAAAAGTCAAAGGCCGGTGTTAAATGTTCCTACCTCTGAGAGAAAGCACATTGCCTTCCCCCATTGTCGTACAAGGGAAGAAAGCCCAGCTCAGCCCTGTGCTCACGGCTCCAAGTCGGCCCAATGGGTGCCAGGTCTTGGTCTGAGCGAAACTCCTGAGAACGAACAGCAGGGCTTCAGCTGCAGTTAATTTTCATTTGCTGTTTGTATATAAATGCTTTTAGTACTTAAACTAAATTCAGATCAATTAAACTAATGTTGTTTGACATAATATTCCTTGTTCCAAAATCAATATCCCTTCATTTGACAGACTTATTCTTGAATTCAGGATGTTTATTGTTCTTAAAGCTTACCTATAGACCTGGTTTTTGTCTTTAATGATATAAAACAGCTCTTCCTCGCATACTGTGCGCCAGCATGTAATGGGGTTCAAATTTCTCTGGTAAATATCTTTAATTGTACCATCATGCCTTTTAATCTAACAGCACAGGGCCACTTTCTCTGTCTCCATTTGTCTCCTTGGTTTTAAAGACATTCCTTTAACGGTGTCTGTTTAAAGGAGTTGGGGTGAATGAAGGAACCAGACCCAGATTTCAAGGCCAGTGCTCCCCACCTTCCCAAGAGCTGGGCCAACTATGGAGAAGCCCTTGGCCTCCTGGACCCTCCAGGCTGCCTGTGTGACTGTGGCACTTGCCCTCCACCAGCCCCCCAGTGCCCCTTCGGCTCCCACCTCGCCGTCACAAAATAACGTGCGTTACTGAAACACGCTGCCTGTTCTCCTGTGGGTTTCTCCTGCGTGCCCTGCGGCTCTTCTTCACTCTGCCTTTGGCTCTTATAAATCTTGTTCTGTTTTCCCTGGCCTTTGTCCAGAGACAGGCCTTGCTCGGCTCTGGGGAGAGGAGGCCGGGGGTCATTTATCACTTGAACAGTGGGAATGGAGGACTGAACAGTAGGGTTTTTTGCCATCACCACAGCAAAGGTCTGTGCACCTTCACCTAATTGGAAGAATCTGGCCCATGTTCCTCTAATTGTTCCACCGTGATAGCTCTGCCCAGGTCAGACTTGTTCACTTCATGATGAAGAAAAGGATTATCTGAGAAGAAGAACCGCTTGGTGATAAAACAGGAGTGTTTCCCAGTGTTTTGCTTTTTTTTTTTTCCCCTCCCAGGCAAATATTTTCTTTAAATTAATACTCATTGAAATGATGTTAGCTGGCATTTGTGAGAACTCTAATCAGCCTCTGAAATACACCCGACTTTGCTCTGCGACCAGCACTCAGACAGGACGAGGTCTCGTGAAACCCGAGCTGGGCTTGTCGTCTCAGCCATCCTACTGGAAAGGCTCCTGAAACAAAATGAGCGCAGACGCTGGGAAGAGAGCGGCTCTGCACGGGCACACGCATGCGCGTGCACACACGTGTATACACACGTACATTTTTTCCATGTTATTTTTCTAAGGACCATAGACTGAGATCACAGAGACTTGGTTGAGCTCAGGAGTCCTTAACTCCAAATACTGATGAGGGTGGGGAAAAGGGCTATAAAGGGAATAGATGTTTCGTGCTACCACATTTTGTTTCTATGAATGATGTCATTGCTGTTGTTCAGTCACTAAATCGTGTCCAGCTCTTTGCGACCTCATGGACGGCAACATGCCAGGCTGCCCTGTCCTTCACTATCTCCCAGAGTTTCTTCAAATTCATGTCCATTGAGTCGGCTATGAATGCCGGACGTGTGACTCCATCCTTCTGGGAATCAGTTGCCCTCTCCCTTCCATTTTGTCTTGTGTCCCTCTGCTCTCAAGTTTGTGTTTTCTCCTCTCTTCCTTCTCTTCACACCCTGCCTCTCTGCTCTGTTCTCGTCCATTTGGAAGCATATCCTGGAGGGTCTAAACACGGTCCCAGTCCATCTTCTGTATGTAAGTGGCATAAAACAGTGTTGGTTAAAACAACTTGCAGGGAAAAGCTTCCCCGCAGTCCCTCTCTTCAGTGAGCCCTGTTTCTTCTCCTAGGAAGCCTTTGATCATTGTCTTGCTCATAGCTGGCTGCATTTCACTTCCATTTCTCCAGATTCCTGTTGCCTCCGGCTAAGTGCTCTGTCCATCTGCTAAGTCCTGTTCCATGAGGATCTAGCCAGGCCGGGAGAGGAGAAGATGCCCTTTTGCTCCTTGGAGAGAAGTTTCTGGAGGCCCACCAGCCTCTTGCTTAGCAGCATCTTCAGCAGAAGCCAGAGAGGGAGGCCTGGGCAGAGCCAAGAAAAGCCATCAAGGCCAGGGCTCTCACTGTAACGTCCTAGAAAGTATGAGGAAGAGACAAGCCTGCTCAGAGTTTTCTCTAGAGACGCCTTTCCTCCACTGCCCTGAGAGCGAACACAGTAGCTGCACCTCCTGGTATATCACAGATGGTCAGTGATAACCTCTACCTGATTCTCAGCCCTGCTGAAGAGGAACTTTTCAGTTAGATTTTTGTTTTGTTTCTTTAAAGTTATTTCACTTTCACCATGTCTGTATGAGATGGGAAAGGCTGGCATGATCAGTCCCATTTCACAGAGGAGGAAAATGAAGGCCAGAGTGGTGACTTGGGCAAGGTCACTTAGTGTAGGCACAGGAGGGGCGGGGGTGGGAGCAAGATGAAGTTGGGCTACAGCTCACTGCGCTGTGCCATGCTGCACCTCTTCTCAAAAGAACACTCCCCTTACTGGTGTATGCCTACCTGCATGCTTCTCTTGCCCTAAAATCACTGAGATGGGCTGATAGGTTTAGGGAGACTTAACCCTATCCAAAGCCAGACCTTTCCAGCGTGCTGACTGGAGTCATCCAGGTGGCCATGCAAAGAGGAATATTGCTTTGATGGACACCTCCAGCAGCTCTGCCAAGGCACAGCCCTCAGGTCTTCCCCCCACCCAAGGCAACAATTAGGGGCATACCAGGTGACCCCTACTTCCTAATCATTGATTTATTTCTGGTTTTAAAACAAGAAGATCTCTGTGGCCCCCTCAAAATCCCTGGATTAACATGTGTCCAGGGGAGATAAAATGAAATGGAATGGCCCATACAAGGTGGCCTAATTCAGTATAGGAACACATGGGAGACCCTTGATAAATGAAAGATTGAGTCCTTTCTAGAAGGATTTTTGAGTCTGATTTCGAAATACAAGGTGACAGACTAGAAAATTGAGGGTGGAGATGTCCAATTCTGGTTTAGATAATTTTAGAGCAGCGTCACTATTTGACTATCTCTAATAACTGACTAGACAGTTTATAGACTTTCAGAAGGGCCAATGTTTGATAAAGATGGAATTCTTCTTTGCTTTTTGGGCTACAGGTACATTGAGTAGACACTTGGTTTATCCAGTTTCTCCCTCTTTGAGGAAAAATAATGTTCCAAAATTGTATAGAGAATCTATGGGAAATCATAATAAAATTAAAATATGGAGCATGTCTAAGACAACCTTTTAAATATTTTAAGGCCAGAGATGGTAAAGATAATGTTTTCAAAATTATTTTGAATATAACTTACAAAACAGCTTTTCATCTATTATCTTATTTCATTCTTATAACAGACTCCTGCTATAGCATTATTGTCATGCCCACTTTGTAGCTGTAAAAACCTGAGACTCAAGAAATGAATCATCTTCTTCAAGGCAGATTGTGATTGGCAGGTTGTAACCCATCTGTGTCAGATCCTTTTCTCTTTCTCTCACACAAACACGTACTGACCGCACAAACCCCATAAAGGTTGTATAGAGATGATGATAACCCTTATAAGGTAACATCAGCGCCCATGGATTTTCAATGAGATTGATATTAAGATTGCTTAATTATGAGCTTAATGAAATACAATCCCAGGAGTAGACTCTGGTCACACACTCAATAATTGAGCCTCTACCTTCAGTTCATGTAGGTCTTAGCATATAAAGGCTTCTAAACAAATGCAGAATTAACTTTAAGAAGAAGGAGGATCTTAGTAAAGGAACCAGAAGTCATACGAGCCGGGTAGGGGATAGAAGGTAGCGGACAAAGAAACAGAAAACAAAATAAATATGGAGGAAGAGTGCAAATGGAAGGCTGTCTTAGCAATTTCCCTGAAGGGCTTGGTGTCTTCCCAGGTAGCTCAGGATTGCAAAACTCAAGGCCAAGGGGACCTTTCTTTTGTATTCATGAATCATCCTCAGTCTCTGCCTTTCAATAACTTCTCAAATCTTACTTTGCCTGTAGCACCATTCTCCTTTAATTATGTATTAAAAAAAAAACACAGCGTTATTAAGAGAAATGCATGCCATATGTTTCTAATTCACTTAGAGTTAAATCCTCACATTGCTGTCAGCAAAGAGAAAGGCAATATTCAAGGAGCCATCTTAAGAAGGAATGTTAGCAAGAACCTTCATAGGAAACAAGTTTTGATTTTGCTGGGAAACGTGAAAAAGTGTGGACCATGAGTGGTTTGGGGAGGATTTGGAACTCAACCACTGAGAACTGCGAAGTGAGGGTACATAGTGAGAGGCAAGCCTTCCTCAGTCTCGACCAAGGATCAATCTTTGTCAAGCTGGAGTTAGTTAGGTCTCCAGGGAACAAGGGGAAGTAGTAATTTAAGAGAAAAAGAGCTGTTACCTAGGGTTGCTGTTTACCTTACAGTAAATATGAGCGTTAGTGGTTAATAAAAGTCTTATATTTTTCCTTTAAGAAAATAGCCATCATGTATGAAATACATCAGTATTCAGGGTTTAAAACAAAACAATAGACCTTGTGATTTAATTTTTTAAAAAAGAAGGAAAAACTCTTCTTACCCTTTCATTGTTTGCAAGCTTATACCAACTAGTTATTAATTTGGTCTAATTTTTTTAAAGAGGAATATTCATCTTTACTGTGAACTTTTCCCCTCCTGGGCTCATTATGTTAAACATTGCACTTAACCTACACTTTAGGGGGGAAAATGTAGTATTTCTGTTGGTTTAAACTGTCAGAGTGACTCATATAATGGAACATGGGCTAACTGGAAGAAAATATTTAACTAAAAACAAATATCCCAGGGTTCGCTCCACCTCATTCCCAGCAGCAAATTTGGGTTGCGTTGGTGCCTCCTGTCCTCTCCCAGCGGAAGAGCCTGAGGAGGGACCCAAGGGAAAGAAGAGGTTGGCTTGTTGCAAATTGCTGCCAGGAAACTGTCAGTCTTCTAACCTAACACCAGTTCTTATCAGAGAAACCCTGGGAAAGATGGCGGGTAACAGAGCGGTTGGTCCCATGCCCCAGGTTTTCTCTCGCTTATGCTGCATCCAAACACACTGCTTTCTGTAATTAATAACAAATTTGCTGTGTGTATTCTTTCTCCTGAGTGACTGTGCAAATTTAATTCTCCATGTAGAGTAAGCCTCTGTGCCTTTTTTGGGGAAATGTTCAACATTAAGCCTTATCAGTACCTGATATATGGTCAGTGCTCAATATGGTCACTGAATATTGTTGAAAAATCTTCAGAGGATGGAAAAAACGGTTAGAGAAAGGATGATGCAGTAGGCTGTAGTGTTTATTTAAAAATCAGACACTTGGGTTCAAATCTTGTTTTTGCCACTAAAAAATTGTTCAGTTCAGTCGCACAGTAGTGTCCAACTCTTTGCAACCTCATGGACCACAGCAAGCCATCTTTCCCTGTCCATCACCAACTCCTGGAGTTTATCAAACTCATGTCCATTAAGTCGGTGATGCCATCCAACCATCTCATCCTCTGTCATCCCCTTCTCCTCCCGCCTTCAATCTTTCCCAGTATCAAGGTCTTTTCCAATGAGTCAGCTCTCCTCATCAGGTGGCCAAAGTACTGAGGTTTCAGCTTCAACGCCAGTCCTTCCAGTGAATATTCAGGACTGATTTCCATTAGGATGGACTGATTGGATCTCCTTGCAGTCCAAGGGACTCTCAAGTGTCTTTTCCCACTCCACTGCTCAAAAGCATCAATTCTTCAGTGCTCAGCTTTCTTTACAGTCCAACTCTCACATCCACACATGACTACTGGAAAAGCCAAAGCTTTGACTAGACGGACCTTTGTTGGCAAAGTAATATCTCTGCTTTTTAATATGCTCTCTAGGTTGATCATAACTTTTCTTCCAAGGAGAAAGCATCTTTTAATTTCATGGCTACAGTCACCATCTGCAGTGATTTTGGAGCCCCCCCCAAAATAAAGCCTCTCATTGTTTCCATTGTTTCCCCACCTATTTGCCATGAAGTGATGGGATCAGATACCATGATCTTAGTTTTCTGAATGTTGAGCTTTAAAGCCAGCTTTTTCACTTTCTTCTTTCAGTTTCTTTCTTTTTTTTAAATTAATTTTTATTTTTTAGTTTGTTTTGGTTTACAATACTGTATCTGTTTTGCTATACATTGACATGAATCAGCCATGAGTGTACATGAACTCCCAATCCCGACCCCCACCTCCCACCTCCCGCCTCATACCATCTCTCTGGATTATCCCCATGCATCAGTCCCAAGCATCCTACATCCTGCACTGAACCTAGACCGGCGATTCATTTCACTTATGATATCATACATGTTGCACTGCCATTCTCCCAAATCATCCCTCCTTCTCCCTCTCCCTCAGAGTCCAAAAGGCTGTTCTATACATCTGTGTCTCTTTTGCTGTCTTGTGTACAGGTTTATCATTACCATCTTTTTAAATTCCATATATATGTGTAAGTATACTGTATGGTGTTTTTCTTTCTGGGTTACTTCACTCTGTATAATCGGCTCCAGCTTCATCCACCTCATTAGAACTGATTCAAATGTATTCTTTTTAATGGCTGAGTAATACTCCATTGTGTATATGTACCACAGCTTTCTTATCCATTCATCTGCTGATGGACATCTAGGTTGCTCCCATGTCCTGGCTATTATAAATAGTGCTGCGATGAACATTGGGGTACACATGTCTCTTTCAATTCTGGTTTCCTCAGTGTGTATGCCCAGCAGTGGGATCGCTGGATCATAAGGCAGTTCTATTTGCAATTCTTATCCATTCATCTGCTGATGGACATCTAGGTTGCTCCCATGTCCTGGCTATTATAAATAGTGCTGCGATGAACATTGGGGTACACATGTCTCTTTCAATTCTGGTTTCCTCAGTGTGTATGCCCAGCAGTGGGATCGCTGGATCATAAGGCAGTTCTATTTGCAGTTTTCATCAAGAGGCTCTTTAGTTCTTCTTCACTTTCTGCCATAAGAGTGGTGTCATCTGCATTGTGCTTCATCCAGCCCAGTGTTTCTCATGATGTACTCTGCATATAAGTTAAATAAGCAGGGTGATAATATACAGCCTTGACATATACTTTTTCCTATTTGGAACCAGTCTGTTGTTCTATGTCCAGTTCTAACTGTTGTTTCTTGAGTTGCATACAGATTTCTCAGGAGGCAGCTCAGGTGGTCTGGTATTCCCATCTCTTTAAGAATTTTCCACACTTTGTTGTGATCCACACAGTCAAAGGCTTTGGCATAGTCAATAAAGTAGAAGTAGATGTTTTCCTGGAACTCTCTTGCTTTATCGATGATCCAGTGGATGTTGACAATTTGATCTCTGGTTCCTCTGCCTTTTCTAAATCCAGCTTGAATATCTGGAAGTTCACGGTTCACTAAAAAATTAGGTTAGGCCCAAGCCCATGTGTAAAGTAGGCATAAGAACAGCTAGTTCAATTTTTTGTGTAAGAAATAATGAATTCTGTATATGTCAGTAGAAGCACGTCAGGCATCCAGTGGAAAACTGTTCTTTGCTCTTTTAGGTTGTTGTGGAACACTGTACATAACCTTGAGACTGTTGGGTCAAAATCATTCTTAACTACTAACTTAGATAAGCCATTTAACTTTTCTAAAATCTTAACATCTTCATGGTAAAATAGAAATATGATACTTTCACGGAGGGTTGTTGGAAGGATTAAATAAAAATCAATAACAATGAGCAATGTGAACTTCAGCAGTACCTCATATTGGCAAAGCAGACCCCAAACTACCTTACTCCCCTAATTGAGCCTGGTTAAAAATGAGCACCCTTTATTGCTGCAGTTGTACAGTATGGTCAACACCAGAGAAATCAGCAACTGATAGTGCTAAGGAATGATTTTTCCTACACTATATCAATCTTTTAAAATTTGAGGATAAAATGTTGAAGATAATATTGCAATAATATTTACTTTGTGATAAAACTTCAGATTTATTCTTGTATCTTGAAAGAGCAGTCTGTGATAGTGATACTCAGTTTCTACCTTGGCTTCCAGCCAAATATTGACTTTAGTAATCAGCCATTCAGCACCAGACCAAAATTTGTGCACCTTGATGAATGTGTAATACCTCATCAATGGCCTGAAAATAATGAGCACTCCATGGACAAACACTGTATTATTTTTGGTTGTGAGGATGAAGGGAGGTTCCCCTGGCATTCAGACATCATAGCAAAAAGGAGGCCATCATCTAATGATGTGTTGTGGTGCTTAAGTAAGTTTTTTCCTCCTCTGGCATGATTTGCCCAAATGTATTGATGCTTTGAAACTATGATACTGGAGAAGACTCTTGAGAGTCCCTTGGACAGCAAGGAGATCAAACCAGTTAATCCTAAAATAAATCAATCTTGACTATTCATTGGAAGGACTGATGCTAAAGCTGAAGTTCCAGTACTTATCAACTTGATGTGAAAAGTGGACTCATTAGAAAAAACCTCGATGCCAGGAAAGATGGAGGGCTAGAGGAAAAGGGAGCAACAAAGGATGTGATGGATGCATGGCATCACTGACTCAATGGACATGAGTTGGAGCAAACTCAAGGAGATAGTGAAGGACAGGTAAGCTTGGCATGCTGCAGCGCATGAGGTTGCAAAGAGTTGGACAAAACTCAGGGACTGAACAACAACAACAACAAGACAAGGGGAAGGTTTAGACTCACACAGCCTTTAACTCTGTACTCTGTTTATTCTCTCTGAGCACTTTCAGTGTTTTCTCCAGCAATCACTGTGGTTCACTACTGATCTGGAAATAGCCATCCCAGGTACATTTCTGGATTATCAGCTCTTTATTACCACCAAAACTCTAAGAACTCGATTCTCAGCTGAGTAAAACAGCTGAAGCCTTTAGATAGAGAAAGATGCACCCTTTCCTGATGTTGAAGCATTGATGTGGGTATTTGTTTCTAAAGACTAGCCCAAGTCTAATATTGTGTCAGCAAAAAATAAAAATAAAATTCATTTTGAAGAGAACCAAGATGGAAAAATATATAAGGCAACGAGCAGTGCCAAGAAGTGGTCCCAAGAATCAGTGCTGTGTATATTTCCAGTTCCTTAAAAAAAAAAAAAAAAAAAAAGATAGAGAAGAATTGGCCATCTGTAGATCTCTATGTTCCAAGCCATTACTAAGTATAAGAAATGAAATATCTATGGACTGCTCATCACAGCACTGTCATTTGTGTATTGAAATATGCCTTTTATTGATGAGTGACCAAGGTTCAGAGAGATTCAAACACATGCTAAGATAACATAGCAGCAGAGTTCGGTGGCTAAGCATACCCACCCCAGAGTCAGACTCCCAGGATTTGTGTGCTGGTTTCACCTTTTCCTCATATTTTGCAGTTTTTTCATCTGCAAAATGTGGAGATGATAGTGCTCATGACTGGGAGTTCAACTCAGTTTTTCCTTGGATTGTTTCTGGAAAAATCTCTGAAGACAAATTGGTCTGTAAACCAAAATATTATTGTTGTTGTTGCTCAGTCGCTAAGTCGTGTCTGACTCTACGCCCGTGGACTGCATTCAAGACCCCTCTGTCCTCCACTAACTCCTGGATTTTGCTCATATTCATATCCATTGAGTTGGTGATACTATCTAACCATCTGATCCTCTGCCACCCCCTTCTCCTTTTGCCTTCAATATTTTCCATCATCAGGGTCTTTTCCAGTGAGTCAATGCTTTGTATCAGGTGGCCGAGTATTGGCTCTTCAGCTTCAGCAACAGACCTTCCATTGAATATTCAGGATTGATTTCCTTTAGGATTGACTGATTTGATCTCCTTGTAGTCCAAGCAACTCTCAAGAGTCTTCTCTGGCAACACATTCAAAAGCTTCAATTCTTCAGCATTCAGTCTTCTTTTATATCCAGCTCTCACATCCATATGGACTTCCCCAGTGGCTCAGCAGTAAATAATTCACCTGCAATGCAGGAGCTTCAGGGGACATGGGTCTGATCCCTGCATTGGGAAGAGCTCCTGAAGGGCATGGCAACCCACTCCAGTAGTTTTTCCTGCAGAACCCCAAGAATAGAGGATCCTGGTGGGCTACAGTCCATAGAGTAACAAAGAGTTGAACAGGACTGAAGTGACTTAGCACACATGCATGTCTGTACATGACTACTGGAAAAGCCATAGCTTTGACTATATAGATGTTCGTCAGCAAAGTGAAGTCTCTGCTTTTAAATATGCTGTCTAGGTCTGTCATAGTTTTCCTTCCAAGGAGCAAGGGTCTTTTAAATTCAAAATATTCTGTATAGATTTTTATTGGAAAAGTTGGTCTGGGAGTCTTACATCTCATGATTTCTTGGTCTGCGGTCCAAGGAACTTAGCCTCTTCCCACTGCAAGCCCATAAAAGCTTTTGATGTGGGGATCTTGAGTCTGTTATGAAGTTTTAGGATTTTAAGAAATTCTGTGACAACCTCACTCCTAATACCCATAACCTTTGCATGACATGTTTCCTGGTGATGGATGAAGGGAATCTTCCATGTTACAAGTTCAGCATTAGTAGTCTTTCCTTTACAGAGGACCCTGTTTTTAGTGGTTCTCTGATGGCATCAGGAATGCAGGAAACAGGTAGCACAGGGGAAAGTCCATTGGTTACTTCCTCCCTCCATGAAGAGCTTTTGCTGACTGAACTAGAAGTAGGACAAAAAAAAAAAAAAGAAAAGAAATGTGTGCAAACAGCAATCTGTCATGAGTCAGAGAAGAAAGGGGTCTGATTAGGAGAAACAAGAAGTGGCTTTTGTGTGTGCCTCCTACATCAGCACTTCTTCCGAGTCAGGGAGAATTGCAGCCAGGGAAATGAATAATGTTGAATTTATTACAAGTTTACCTGAGATTAAGGGAAGTTGAATACAGCCAGTATCTTTTGGTCCCGTGTTGACTTAGTCTTGTTGTCACAAATCACCTATTGATTTCTGGGGTCCCCATTAGTCTTAGGGAAGAGAGCTAATCCTTCTTTCATGTATGTTTATATACTATATTTGGCCAGAGCTTGGGGTGCACTTTTCACCTTGATTTGCAAGGAGGAAGGCAAACACACAACCTCAGTACTAGAAGCCACCCTGACTGGTCACTCTCTACTGTTTGTTTAATTTTCCTCTGACTTCTGCCTGTATCCTAATCCCAGGTATTCAGACATGTTACAAGAAGAAAGAGACCCTGAGATCAAAGCATTGGTCATGATTTTACTAGGGGGCACCTCTGAAAGCATTTGTAAAGCTTGTGTGAATGGCTGGTGCTGTGACCTCAAGAAAATACTTTACTCTCCAAATTAGGGCTAACAGATTTATCACTCACTAGGCCTCGACCTTCCAGGTCAGTCTAGGGTTACTTTTGTGTATTAGGGGCAAAGAAATAGTAGTCTTTTTACAGAAGCCTAAAGAGCAAATATTGAGAACATGATTTAGGGATGAAAGGGGATTCTGGAGGCATATTTTTGATTTGCAAATTTCCCATAAAAATGTTAACTTATTGGACAGATGTCTCTGTCAGAAACCTGCATTGTAACAGCTCAGGGTGATGGATGCTTTTGTTTCTTCTTGGTGGAATTTCAGTTTCTACTCTGAAGGCACACTCTGATTACAAAGGAATTCTGAGGACAGTTTGGTTGTTTTTGTTTAATTAGTTGTATAAAAGAGGTATCAATAAAGGGGGAATATCATCATCTGCAGGATTCGCAGGTTGCTCAGTAGTAAAAGAGTCTGCCTTCTAAAGCAGGAGAGGCAAGCAGGAGATGTGGCTTTGATCTCTGGGTCAAGAAGATCCCCTGGGGTAGGAGATATCAAGCCACTCTAGGATTCTTGCCTGGGAAGTCCCACGGACAGAGGAGCCTAGCGGGCTACAGTCCATGGGGTCTCAAAGAGCTGACACGACTGAGCATGCACACATGCATCATTATATGCAAAATAAATCACTTTGCTCCATCTTGATCATATTGAAAAGATAGTGATTTTAATACAGTTTGGGACATTCATTGTCAAGTCTGCAGAGTAGGGCATGAATAGGCAATATAGTACAGCAGTTTGGAGCACAGAATTTGGTAGACTTCAGTTGAAATCTTGACTTACTATCTGTGTGAACTTGAGTGAGTTATTTCATCTCTTGAAACCTTCATTTCATATTTTATAAGTGGGAGTATTATTGACATTGATGTCATGAGGTTATTAGAAGAATAACATAAATGCATGTAAGATAATGAATACCATGCCTTACATATAGTAAACAATCAGTAAAGAGTAGCTGATATAGTTATCCACTCTCCAAGACCTCTATTTTACTCATTACAGATGACCATGACTTTTATTTACAAAACAGACTGGACTGCCTTTTTACCTCAAAGCATTTTGGATATTCACCAGTTATTATTATTTTTTTTCATGTCAAGCATTTAGAGGGTGCATCCTCTTCCATGTTGTAGGAGGTAAGGGAAAAAGGAATAATGGATAACTCCATTTGACTTGAATAATTGGTGGATGATGTTGCTATTTTTACAAAAATCAATGGATTTGGAGCAGCTTTGAGGAAAAATGTATGTAGGTATTTTGGTTAGTATTTAGCATGCATTTTTTGTTTCTGTTTTCTGGGAGAATGTTGGAGAACAGAGATAAGGATAAGATTCTGGAGCTCATCGAAGGATCTGGTATGAACATGTCTGTGAAACCCTAGATATCATCACTTAGGGAGAGCACACAGAAGAGAGAAGCACCCTGGGGAAGAATGCTACCATTTAGGAACTGAGCAAAGGATAGGAAGAAGAAATAGCAAGATAAGAGGAAAATGAAGAATCTGGTACTACTATAAGTTACATATGTACTCATCAAGGTTATCTGAATCTGTAATGCTGGTGAAAGCATCTACACTTTCACAGACCCTGTCTCCAGTACATACAGACCTTCCTCAATTTCTCTGTCTGGCAAACTCCTACTCTTCCTTCGAGACTTAGTTCAGTTCCTTAGAAGTCTATTCTCATTCCTCACCTCTTGTTTCCATAGCACTGTGTCCCTACCTCTGTCTTAACCCAAATAACTGGGCACTTGGGATTGTATAATCTGTTTTATAAATGCTCTGGCTCCCCTGAAGTCAGCTCCTTGAGGGCAACTGCCATCTTTTATTTCTGAATCTCCAATAACTAGCACAAGTAAATGTGGAAAAATAATCATTTGACTATAGTTGGTTGAATAAAATGTGTGCATGACTAGATTCCCTTTTGATCTCCAATATTTAACATCACGCCATTTAATTTCTACTGGAGGACTCCACTTAGAAGCCCAACACTAAGTTCCATCTACGTATCAAATTCTACATTTCTCAGATTGAAGTTACTTCTCTCACTTTTCTTAAGACCTCCTTCTTCTATTTCTATTTATGGTACAACTATTCTCAAGTCTTTCAAACTTGGAGACAAGAAATCATTTTTTATTCTTTCTCTAGATATAGCCAGTCAGCCACTAATCCTGTCCATTTTCCCTCCATACGTCTTGAATCAGAATCTTTCTTTTTCCTAGTTAGCGACCTGCCCAAGGTCGCTATTCAGATACAGAGCCGGATTTGAAATCCATTCTGTCTGACTCACTAAGTAATATCACCTTTCTGGCTTATGCCTGGGTAGCTGGGATCCTTTGATAATATGGCTGGCAATTCCAAAACATATAACTTGTAATTGTCTGGAACATTTTGGGAAGGAAAATACTCCATGGACTTTTGTGTTTTCTTATGTCTGAGATGTAAACTGGCTATTTTATGAGGCATTGACAGAGGAATAGATGGATAGACTGATTTATTTCCCTCAATAGGATGTAATCTGATTACTGTGAGGATATAAAAGTTTATAAATATAGTAGGGTATTTGTACCTAGAATATTCCTGTTAAAAGCCATCAACTCTATTAACTAGGATATCTTACTTCCACTCCAAAGTTCTATTCTACTCATTTCTATGTCTTCTCCCAAGATTAAATTGTTCCCTAGGATCTCATCCTAGCCACAGGTAAACTTTATAATTCTGAATTTACATAGATTGTTGTCTGAGCCCTGGGTGGTATCCAGAGAATGTTTGGTAACCAGAATGAATAAATAATTGAATGTCCATATTGCTTAGTAAATGAATATGTAAATATGTATGTACAGTAGTACCAATTAGCTGACTGGTGTTTTCTCCACTTTCTTACCATTTGGCTGTAAAGGAAATATGGAGAGGAAGTTAGCGTCTCACATCGTGTCACCTCTAATAACTGTTCCATCTCTAAAACTGTGAGTTCTCACATCTTTCTTTTTAATTTCTACTTACCCAAATTTTACACTATGCCATTCCTCAGATTCACTGGTTCCATTCTTTCCAGGGAAAGTTTGATTCCCTCCTTTAAAAAATCCATAGTCTTGGCTTCCAATTCCTGCCCAATTAATACAACTGAATGTGCACTCTTGCTGTAAGCACTATAAAAACTATAAAAACAAAAATTTATGCAATGACTATTTTCAGACAGTACACAACAGGAAGTACAGTGCTGTGATTCACATGTGATTGTCCAGTTGGATACTTGGACACAATGAAGTGAAAGGAAACTCAGGTGGATCACAGTGGTCTCACTGAGATGAAGAGGAAACACAGAAGAGCTGAGAATGACTAAGGCAGCCAAAATCTGTGGACCAGAGATGAAGCTGAGAAAACAAACTGCTGTGGACTGAATTATGTAACCCCAAATTTCCTATGTTGAAGCCCAAACTCCCAGCATGATGGTATTGGAGATGGGGACTTTGGGAGGTAATTACGGTTAGGAAATCTATGAAAAATTATAGCTAACATTATGTTTGAATGTGACACACTGAACACTTTCCTTCTAAAATCAAGAACAAGGCAAATATGACTTCTTTGACCACATATATTCAGAATTTTACTGGAGGTTGTAGCTAACATAATTAAAGAAAGAGAGAAAATAAAGGCAAATATAAGGAAAAGAAAAAAGTAAAACTGCCTTTATTTCATAGAAAATATGTTCATATATTTAAGAAAATTTAAAAAATCTATAAAAAGTTTAAAGAAAATTACTCAAATAAGATCTCAGGACAAAAAGGCAGCATGTGAAAAAAAAAGTTTATTTCTATATATAAGCAAATAAATTTTGGAAAATGAAAAGTTTTAAATACTAATTATAATATTAACACATGAAATATTTAGGATATATTAAAAATATGTACAAAACCTTTACACAGAAAATTATAAATCACTGCTGAAAGAAAGAAGACCTAAATAAATGGCAAGATGTAACATTATACTGAACTGGAAGATCCAATTTTGTTAAGATGTCAGTTTTCCTCAATATGATCTGTGGGATCTATATAATCCAATCAAAATTCCTATAAACTTTTCTTTATTTGAAGACTTTAATAAAGTGATTCTAAAATTCATATAAATATGAAAAGGACCTAGAATATTCAAAATGAGTTTTAAAAATAAGGAGAACAAAGTTGAAGTACTCACACTATCTGCTGTCAAGATTTACTGTGAAGCTATAGCAATTAGAGTGAGATTGGAGCAAGGATAGACAAATAGAACAATGAAACTTGATACTTATCTCAGACATCTTCCTTAAGCTCATTTTTTAAATAACAATTTTACGTCTCTTCTCTTGAATGTCTTAACGGCATACTAAGCTTTGTATATCTTAAACCCAACTCATTATCTTTACTCCTAAATCCAATCCTTCATTTCTATTCCCCTGCTGGTTGTACAAACCAGAAACTTAAAAATAATCCTCAACCTCTCCCTCTGTTTGATCCTCCACATTACTGATTCCTTACTAGAAACTTTCATTCTTATCGCCTAAATATACCTTGAGTTTATCCATGTTTCTCTACTTCCATCACCCTATTCTAATATCTGCTACCTGGACTTCTGAAAAAGTTTCCTAAGCTAGTTAACTGACATATACTCTTTACTACCTCCAGAGTATATTTAATAAAAATTGTTATCATGTTAAATGTTGCTTAAAATACTTAAAGGTCTTCATATTGGTTGTAGGAGGAAAATAAATATTACTGTGTCTTTTGAGAGTCTACCTGGTCTAGTCCCTACTTGCCTCCCTAGCATCATCTTGCTCTATGTTTTCTTTTGCTTTCTCAGAGAGTAATGCTTATTTATGTTTCCGTTTTTTGTGCAGAGGAATGCTGTATTGTTGTTCCATCACTAAGTCTGTCCAACTTCCTGTGACCCCATGGACTGCAGCATGCCAGACTTCCCTGTCATTCACCATCTCCTGGAGTTTGCTCAAACTCATGTTCATTGAGTCAGTGATGGTAGCCACCCATTTCATCATCTGTTGTCTACTTCTTCTCTACCCCTCAATCCTTCCCAGCATCAGGGTCTTTCTAATGAGTCAGCTCTTCCCATCAGGTGGCCAAAGTATTGGGCCTTCAGCTTCAGCATCAGTCTTTCAAGAAATAGTAACACTCCTGATGTGTTTGTCCATTCAATGAAGGAAGGTGTTACATATCCTAACACTGCTACAGCAAAGATACAATTATATTCCCAGTTCTTTTCAGAACTTGGCAATAAGCTGATATTCCATATGAAGCTTTAATATTTTAGACCACAGGTATAGTTAAGTTACTGATACATGCATGTGCTTCAAAATGATAGAAGAGGAGCTTCAGAGTTTTCTCCCAAAGTGAAGATTGGAAAACTGGGTAGATGGCAAAGCTTGGAAGCAGTGTTTTTTACAGAATTGTTATCTGGCTTCTTGCCAAACAACAATATGCCTAGTGATTTATGAATGACGATTTTTATCTTGAATCTGATGGAAAGATTGACTGTGTTGCATTCATCCCAGGAATGTTTTAAAGCCTAAAGAAGCTGGAGAATCCCTTCTGCTACATCTTGGTGCTGAGTCTGCAGCTTCATTTCTACCTCTACTGTCACCTGGTCTTTCTTTCTTTCTTTCTTTCTTTCTTTCTTTCTTTTTTCCTGTGGGAGAAAGGGAAGGGGGAAGGCAGGACTTCCTGAATCCTATACTGCATTATATTAGCAGGTTGTCAATGTCTCACCACCTTCCCTGCAAGGCAGGTACTGTTACAAAATTAGCAGACCACACTGCCATTTCAGGGGCTGTTGTTATCCTCAGCAAAGCTGGGTTTTCCTTTACACTCTCACATAAATGGTAGACTGGAGAAGCCACCCCAGGGAAGGTCCATACAGGGCAGATGGAACGTTTGGATGGCTGAAAGCAACTAGTTATGCCTTGAGTTCCTCTTCTATATCACTGTGACCCTCTGTACTAGGGACAGGGAACACAGGAGACCTCAGCTGCCTTCAGTGCCATGAAGAAAGCACAGGAGATGTTTAGCACATCAGTAAATGAATGGATGGTGGCCCCCTGGGTAGATGCCATGATCTCTCTACTCATCCAGGATTCTGCTCTGACACTTGTATATGAGGACTATTGGAAGTGGAACTGCCTGGTTAGCCTCTCTGATATTAACTTCAAATGACAGGGATTTACTACCACATCTTCTTTCTGAGTACAAAATTATCCTTGAGGAAACAACCTCCATATTTTATAAGCACATAATCAGGGTTTGGCTTTATTTTATCAAAAAGATGCCTTCTTCCTATATTAAAATGTATCCCTTTATCCCCTGGTGGCTTACTGACCAAATATGTGTCCATTGTTTCCAAATCTTATAACTATATTTATTCATTCACACAGGCAGTGAGTGATTTTTAAGTACCTATGTGTACCCAGGCTTGTGTCAGTTACTGTGGAAGAGACCAAGGAAAATATAATGTGTTTATATATCTCCCTAACCTCTAGAAGAGTTTGAGTAAACTCCAGGAGTTGCCGATGGACAGGGAGGCCTGGTGTGCTACATTCCATGGGGTCGCAAGGAGTCAGACACGATTGAGTAACTGAACTGAACTGAACCTCTAGAATGTAAATGTCTTGAAATTAGTGCATTTTTTTCTAATTTCTTCCCCAAGCCTAATTCATTCCTTTATATCTACCTGTAATAAGTAGTGAATAAGTGGTTTTGAAGGGTAAGTGAATGAATGAAAGCATGATCTTGCTGAAAGAATAGAGAATGCATTTTTCTCTTTTAAACAAATAGTAGTTAAATGGACCTTGAGAAATAGGCTAAAAGTGACTCTAAAGTCTACACATTCTTAATAGTGAAATAATCTGTCAGCCCAGAATACAAGTCTCTTATCTGCATAATTCTTCAAAGGAATAGTTTTAGGATACACATGAAATAGTCTTATGTATCTGGTGTTGGCTACATATGTTCAATAGTCATGTAAGTAACATTCAGAAGGCCATTCAAGTAAATGAATCATGAATTCCACAAAATTATTCTAATGAACAAAGATGAAAAGTTATCCTGTTCATGTGAACACCCGACATTTTCAAGCCAACTATTAAATAAATAAATAAATGCAAATACATTTTAATTACCTTATTTTCTGTACCCAGAGATCTGTAGAATGGTCAAGTCACCACAGAACTCCCATAAGGATTTATGAACCCTTGGAAAATATACAAAATGCATATTTTGTGAAGAAACTTTCATTAATAGTATAATAAAATGTTTGTTGATGTAACTTTCAACTGAGAAGAGTGTTTGGTAGCTATGGAAAGAACCAAACATTTACTGAGCACCTCCTATAAAACAAGCCCTATCTTTGTGGATATAGTAATTAATGAGATCTTTAAAGAGCTAATATTTCAGCTAGGGAGACAAGACAGATGTATCTGCAAAGGTACCTGCCTCTAAAAGACTTAAGAGACAAGATAATATCACAGTACTCGTTACCACACTTATTTTTTAAAAAGCATGATAATAAAAACAAGTGAATGATTCTTTGGGGAATGTCATATGCCCTCATTGCTCTTGTCTACCTTTACCTTGAATTTTAAAACTGATGCACTCATCCATGGGGCCAAGAAGATTCTAATAAAAATTAGTGTGGGCCCTTTGGTCTTTCTAGCAATGGTTTTTATATTCTCTGCTTCATTCCTATTTGCTTTTTTTCTTCGTTCTATCTGCCATTTACTAGATTTTGGTTCCAGAGTACTCCCTAAAGATAAAGAAATGCTCAGTATCTTGCTTTTACTCTTGGCAATTCTTTTCAGACATAGGTCCACCAACTAGGTCCAGGCCCCAGGATTGTCCTGTAGATAAGCCTCATAGCTGGAACACTGTGTAGTTTTTCCCCAAGTCCCACCTTTGGGAAAGATGCAGGGATATTTAATTTTATGATGCTGAAAACCCCATCTTCATTTTAGATGGATATCTTATTTCTACTATAATTTGAATTTGTATTTTTTCTGACAGTAAAATGACTTTATTCCTACATGAGAGAACATGAAACTGGATTTTTTAGATTCAAAAGGAGTCCCATTACTGCACTTAGTTAAAACAACCAAATATTTTACTGGCATCTGGGAGTGAAGCCAACAAACACAAGTGGTCAGTTTCTTTACAAGTAGGATGAGGGGATTTACGTTAAACTATTTCTCAGGTTCTTTATAGTTTTCATTTCCCAAAGCTCTTTAATACCAATTCCTAAGGAGGATGGAACTGTATTGATCTAAATTTCAAAATAAACCTGTTATTTTCAGCCATGTTAGAAAGGAGGAACTTAGGAATCATGCATGACAATCCTCTTACTTTACAGAAATGGAAAAGGAGGCCCAAAGAGAAATTTCTTGCTCAAAATCACACATCCTCTGAGTGCAGAACTGAACGTGGACTCTTGACCTTATCCTGCTGAACTTTCACTGTTTCAGAGACTGCAACCTGGAGGACTACTTCTGGAAGCAAATTCTTAAGTCTTCCACAAGAAAAATCTGACACATTCACACATAGTAAATGTGGGTTTTTGATTTAAATATTCAGCTCTGGTAGAGCCATTGCAACTGGCAGTTGATCCCTTAGCTTATATCGGTCCACAACGCTGTAAGCTACTTAGGCTTGCTCCTGAGTTTGAGGTGTTCAGTTTTGTTCCTTCTTCCCAGTGGGCATTTAGCCCTTGCCAGAAAAAATGTTCCTAGCTATCAAGAAGGTCCAGTGAATTTTGATTTCTGAGTTTGTTCTTTTCCTATGTGCCTTCTCACTGAAGCATCATATTCAGTATTTCTAACTTAGAAAACATTTTATTTCATATCCTAAAATTAAACCCTTTAGAATTCAGGAATGACATCTAAAAGTTCTAAAAGAATCTTAGGAAAGATCTGATGCTCTCTAGGCAAGACCTATGGGTTTAATCAAGGAATACTTAATGGGTGTTGAAGGGATTTCTTCAAGCTGAATTTTCAAATGATCAAAATTTGCTTCCATTTCTTCTAAAACCTTGAAGAAGTAACACATATCTTGATGAGAACATTGAGAACATTCTGAATAACTATGAAAAAAACTAAGCATATTAATATATATTCAGTTTTCCTTGGAATCATGAAAACTGCAGCACTACCTATCTTTGCAGAACAGTTACTTCCTTTCTAGCTACCATTTCTAGATTTAAAATCCTGGAAAAGGTATAATTTCACCAGCCACCACTAGTACCCAGTGTCAGCAGCTCATATAAAACCTGAGAAAATATAGTCAGGATTAAAGAAATCTGTAAAACTGTGAAGTAAGGCCATAGCATGTAAAATGCAATTCCTTTTACTGAGTACATAATTTATTAGGAAAGCTATTTATTTGTAGGAAATATGCTTGACACCTTATCCTTGGCAACTGCCTGATTTTTTTAGAACAAAAATGGATAAAATGTTTCCCAGTAAAAGAATTCATTAATTTCTCAATAAATATTTTTATGTCTGTGCTCCATATCCATTTCTCTATTCCCAAGCACAATTCTTTCTTACCCTTCTTCATCAGTCACAAAATACCCTCCTGTAACCAGTCTCAGGGCTAGAATTAGCAAGGGATCATTCCTATCCTTTCCTGGGTCCCCACTATCTCTTCCTTCAACCTTGCCCCCCACCCCCCGCCCCCACAACGCCACACTCACTATTAAATTCAAGCAATGGACATTTGGCTTTTGGACTGCTGTTACTATTATTTTACATCTGCTTGTACTGTGAGTCAAGGTGAACTTTTCATTGAGGGGGATTTGGTCTTTTTCCATGGTTATTTTCTCAGGAAAGCATCAATTACCCACAATTTTGCACAGTTTTGCAAGTAGAAAGAGTTCTTCATTTTCAGACCCCTTTTCTCAAAATACAGTAGACAGAAATCAATGTCACAAGCACTTTCTCTTGGCCAGAGTCCATCTGTTTTTCCAGGTATATATTGTTCTTGTATATTTCAACTACTTGACACCCTTGGGTCCCTTTTACAAGGTCTTTAGCTACATGTGGAGTGGGACTGTATGAGCATCAAGACTTGGGTGTTGACATTAGTTTTGATTCTCTGAATTTATTGTCCTTTGCAGTCTCCGGATCCCAGTTTCATTTCTGGAACGGGAATGCACTGATTTATTTTCTCAAAGTAAAACTCTGAGCTATTGTTATCTAATTGTCATCTCTAGGGTTTCTTTCTATTCTAGGGAAAGGATAGGATAAGTTTCACTCATTCATTTCAGAGACAAAGCTCCCTTTAGGGGATGACACAGGAGAGTGAGTGGGGCAGCATCATATGTGGTCATTCATCAGTGAAGGGCATGGTGGAGAGAGAAGGCCCTACCCTGAGCCTTATACCCAGAAGTTCCAGGCCAGCTGACCTGTGATGTTACCTTTGGTTTTTGAACTCTCTTTATATCCACAGCTCCACTGGTAGCCAAGAAGCTCGCTCAGGGCAACTGGAAAGAGTTTATTTGTAGAGTGTGGGAGTTGAGGTATAGATGTCAGTTAATAAAGTTCATCTTCTCATAAATCCCTTATTAAGAACATTGCACCTGAGGCAATGCATCTTGTAGCAAAACCTAAGTTGTTCCTTGTTAATTTATTTGTGAAGATTTCATATGGATAAAAGAAATCAAAATTCAAGTTTTAAAAAATTATTTCAATGAATATCAAAAATTTTTAAACTTTTGTTTTAAGATTTGCATGTTCATCCATTTTCTCAAATACTAATAGTGTTCAATCAGGCAATCGTTCGTCAGAACCCAAAGGAATTTGCACCTGGACTAGAGTAAGAAGAGAAGATGTTTAAAATTGAAGGAGAGAAGTAAGTTCGAAAGAGCAATTACTCTTCCTTGGCACTTCTTAACATCGGAACAAAAGCCAGATCAATGCGATGTTTTATTTTGGTGACTTGTTCATCTACCTTGCAAAATAGATTATGAATCTCCTCAGATACCACAGTCCTGAATGTAAAGGCAAACAAAGCACGGGAGGGTCACAGTCTTAATTTTTACCATCATCTTTATTCCTATTTGGCCATCCTATATAGAACACTTATTGTGAGCTAAATCTAGTACTAGGTATTTTGTATGTCATTTAATAACAACACTATGAGCTATTATTTCCACCTAAACTCAATGAAGTTAAATAGCTCATACAACATTATACTGCTCACAGTTGACTGAACTGCAATCCAAAGGTTCAGGGTATAGATCTTCCTGAAACCAATTTTCTAATGAAAATATGTCCTAAGATATATTCTCTTCTAACAATGTGGACCAAAAAGAAAATTCCAATTTTGGTTACGTTTGTGTTGAATTCAGTAGATCTGGACTGTGAGTACTTTTTTCGACACAGAAATTTCTGTGAATCAGTATCAATTCTTTCATACAAGGAACAGAGTAAATGAGACGGTGGGGCAAGGGCTAGGAGGTAATTTGATCATCTACCAGCTGAAAAAGTAATTATAATTATGTTAAAAATAACTATGAAGAGTTTCATTTCTTTAAAAGCCATAACATCTCAAATAAAGAAATTCTGTGGATAATTATTTTGATTTTATGGTATTTTTTGTTGTCATTCCTTTTGTTTTCTTTTTTCCAACTAGAAACCACCTGCTTCCTCTCCAAATTATTCTATTTCATTATGAAATATTTTAAATATAATGTTAAAAATACGGAATAATACAAAAATCAAGTTAACCAGAAGTAAAATACAATTGTCCTCTATCAAATTGGCAGCTTTTCTTAGTTCCCCTCCTCCTCCTATGTGTTTTCTTTTTCTTCCTTTTTCCTTTCTATATTTCTTTACCTCTAGCGGCCTTGTGAAGCTTTTTGTTCCTAAGTGATTTATTTCATCCCCATTACCAACTGTCTCCACCAAAGCTTATACTCTGAGAAGAATCTAATCTCAAAGGAAAGTGCTTTATTTCACTCCTGTTTTATCTTATTCCCTTTTATTTTAGAACAAACAAAAGGTTTTTTTGTTTGTTTGTTTATTTTAATCCCAGGTGAGAGGTGAAATTTTGGTGGACTTGTGTACTTCCTGAAAGATCCAAACACTTTGTTGCAGTAACATACCACCTTGTCAGGGTCAGTTGGGCAATCAGGATGGACTAGAATACCTGATCAGAGTCTCAGAAGAAGAGCCAGAGTGTGAATAGTCTAGGAGAGAGAGGATGTGACAATAGGTTTGAAGAAGAAAGGTGAGCAGGAGAGGAAAAGAAGAAGAGATAAATGCAGACCAGCATCCCTGCATGGAGCAGCTTATGTAGAGAGACAGAAACCTGGGGGCTGCAGGAAATCCCTCAGGAATGATTATTTATGTTCCCTGTCATAATGATGCCAAATGCCAAATTGCATGAGTCAAGAGCTTTGAGAATGGTATCAGGCCTTTTTAAGAAGGGGATTGGTGTATTGTTCCTGTTCTCTTTGGGTATCTGTAGTTGCAGTTTAGTTGCTAAGCTGTGTTGGACGTTTCATGATCCCATGGACTGTAGCCCACCAGTCTCCCCATCCATGTGATTTTCCAGGCAAGAACACTAGAGTGGGTTGCCATTTCCTTCTCCATTGTGTTTAGTGAGGCATGTTGAATCAGTCCAAGTCAGAGTGGGCACTATTGGTCAAAGCCATCTGACAATACCTTTTCCTTTTAATTAAGTACCAAGAATTTCAGTATTAAGACCAGATTTAAGTAGAGTGCTTTAAAACAAAGAAAGTTGTAATAGTTGCTGTTTTTACACATTAAAAGTAATTTATTTACTAATTATTCTTCCAAATAAATATAATGCCCACTGAGAACAGTGGTTGACCAGAATATGTGATAGCATCCATATTAAATACCTATATTACTGGCTTATGGCAGTCAAATAATAGTCTGGCATAAATATTGCTAGAATATCTGCCTTCCTATTTAAATATCTGCCTTTATCTCTCTGGGCTTACCAGGTGGCATGTGGTAAAGAACCTGCCTACCAATGTAGGAGATGTAAGGGACACACATTCCATCCCTGGGTCAGGAAGATTTCCTGGAGGAGTATACAACCCACTCCAATATTCTTGCCTGGAGAATTCCATGGACAGAAGAGCCTGGCGGGCTACAGTCCACGGGGTTACAAAGAATCGGACATGACTAGCAACTAATACACACTTGGCGTTACATCTATGCTAGTTATATTATTTTAAGATCCTATGTAATTTAACATTGCCTTTAATTTATATATTAGTTACTAGAATAGAACTAAAACACTGAAGTATGTGTATGTATAAAAACTGAAGTAATCTAGCTTTGCTGCATTCTAATTGTGTAATTTGATGAAATTCCTTAACTTGGTCTAAATTTTATTATCTGAAATGACAGCAAATATTCCACAGAGCTGTGTGAAAATTAAAAGTGATAGCATACTAAGGTAATTAACAAAGAACTTCACCCTATAAATATCTAACAGATATTAAGAACTCTTCTTCAGGAAGTACGAAGTGAGATCAAGCTAGCAGTAATTGTTTCTATAAGTTGAATTGGCCTCTTTCCCCAGAGTTCACTGTCTCCCGGGGAAGATATTGGGGTGGAGGAGGCGGGGGCCTTCAGGGATTCTCTGGGCCATGGCCCTCGTGTACAAAAGTAGAAACTGAAGCTTCAGGGGCTTTGAGGGCTGGCCCAGGCCACACAGGGAGCTAATGGCCAAACCTACTGGAGTCCTGGCTGTTCCTGGTTCCCCAGGGTCTGACCTCTCTGCCACCTCTCATTTCTGTGCCTTTTGACCTACAGGAGTGCACAGCAAGGCCTTTGACAAATAAACAGTGGCCTAGAGATTAACTGCACCTGAAGCTGGTTATGCAGGTTCACTTAGCATTTGAACCAAGGGCGGAAACTCCGCTCTACCCAGACTGCAAAGGGATTAACCCATTCTCAGACTGAGCCTGTGAATTATTGCCCACTTAGTAAATACAAAAAGGAAGGGAAGAACTAAATCTCATTAAAAGAAACACAAACTTATACACATTTTTTTAAAAATAGGCAAATGAAAAGAAAGAACAGCAACAAAGAACATAACTGGAAATAAGCAAAATATTTAGATGTATGGGGGAAATAAGCAAAATATTTAGATGTATGGGGGAAAAAAATCCAGAAAAGCTTTCTTCTGGCTATCTTACACATGAGAGAAAAGAAGGCAATATAATGGAAAACAGTGGAAAAGATTAGTTTCTGCGAGAAATTTTGGAGAGAATCATAAATTCTGCCAACCAGCCATTATGCTTCAAACACCTTAATCTTTGAAGCCAAACTGGACTTCTTTGTGTATCCTGAGGGCTTCCTGGTGGCTCAGACTGTGAAGAATCCACCTGCAATGTGAGAGACCTGTATTCAGTCCCTGATTGGGAAGATCCCCTGGAGTAGGGGATGGCAGCCCACTCCAGTATTCTTGCCTGGAGAATCCCCATGGACTGAGGAGCCTGTTGGGCTACATGGGGTTTCAAAGAGTTGGTCATGACCTCATCTACTATTTCTTCCATTTGTGAAAAGGATTTTCTTAGAAGTTACATCCAGAATGAGGCTTTTCTGATCATTCAGGTTGGAGAGGTCCCCTCTGCCTCCTCATGGAACTACCTTCTTTACCTTCCAGATACTTCAGTTCAGTTTAGTTCAGTCGTTCAGTCGTGTCTGACTCTTTGCGACCCCATGAATAGCAGCACACCAGGCCTCCCTGTCCATCATCAACTCCCAGAGTTCACTCAGACTTGTGTCCATCGAGTCAGTGATGCCATCCAGCCATCTCATCCTCTGTCATCCCCTTCTTCTCCTGCCCCCAATCCCTCCCAGCATCAAAGTCTTTTCCATGAGTCAAATCTTTGCATGAGGTGGCCAAAGTACTAGAATTTTAGCTTTAGCATCATTCCTTCTAAAGAAATCCCAGGGCTGATCTCCTTCAGAATGGACTGGTTGGATCTCCTTGCAGTCCAAGGGACTCTGAAGAGTCTTCTCCAACACCACAGTTCAAAGGCATCTGCCACTTAAATGTGACTGACTTACTTGTTTATATGTTTATTGTCTTTCACTGTGCCTCTCTCCCAACTCAAATGCCATAAGGGAAAGGAGTTGACCTGTTTATTGCCTTATTCCCAAGGCTTGGATCAGTCCTGGCACATAATAAGTGTGTGGTTAAGTTCTGACCCAGCACTTACATGAATGCATGTTTTGTGGAAAGCGAGAAGACAGAAGGGTTGTGGAAATGAGTCTTGAGGAAGGAGAATGTAGTGTTTGGCTAGAGTCAAAGCCTTGAATGATTGGTTAAGGATTTGAATACAATTCTAAGAGCAGTGGGACTCTCTTGGAAAGACATGAAGGTGGTTGAGAATGTCAATTACCAAGAGTGGTCCAGTTCCATATGATCCTGTAACACAGCCTCTCTCTCCACATTTATGGAACATTGAGTTTTGGGCATAACACTTTGAAGCCAGGTGACCTGACCCACCTCCCACCACTCACTATGCTGTTTCCTTTGGGGTCATAGAACAAACCTGCCTTTTCACTTTACCTTGCTCCTAGGAAACGACAGATAAAATTTAGTCTTAGGTACGTCGGCTCAAAGGAAAAGAAGCATGGACTTGGCTTACCAGTTATTCAATGTTAATTTCCACATACCTCTACAGGACCTGCACAGCAAACAATTGTCTTCTTTTCTGTCAAGTCTCACAATGTCAAGCCTCCTTGCAAACCTTGAGCTGGACACAGGGAAAGTGGATGTAAGTTTCCAAATATGCAGTTCATTAAGCTCTTCCTTTGTATATTATTTTTAAAAATCCCCAGTGGTTTGCTATGAAGGAAAAAAATTCCCCATGTGACACATATTGGGTAGGTTGTATAATAAACTTTGGGATTTTAGCATCCCTCGACATTTGCATTTCTTGCTATATCAAGCTGTTTTAACACATTTTCTTCTTAATTATTTGTGTTTTAGTTGTAATTACGCCCAGACAATAGCATAATGGGATCAAGTTCCAAATTTTAAGTAAAACTTGTTTGTACCATTTATTGTGAAATGCCACTTTCCCCCATTTCTTATTAAATTTTCCAATAGCTGTATTGAACTGTTATTGATGGAAGGACTATATTAAGGCACTTTTATTCGTTGGAGAAGGAAATGGCAACCCATTCCAGTGTTCTTGCCTGGAGAATCCCAGGGACGGGGGAGGCTGGTGGGCTGCCATCTGTGGAGTCGCACAGAGTCAGACATGACTGAAGTGACTTAGCAGTAGCATTCTGAACCTAGGACCCTTGCTTAAGCAGGATCAGACTCTAGCAGGTGGCATGGTTTTGTATGTCTAGATACATATGTAGATATACACAAATGCATACACATTATGTATGTATATGTCTCTCTATATATGCATATATGTCAATGATGCCTTTTATTTAGGTTTAATGGATAAATAACCTCAGCCACGTATATTTTAATTCATAGAATTACTCCTGTGATACAGCAGACATGTGATCTTGTGCAAAATTTGAGCTGAGCCCGTGTGTGCCCCTGTGTGCTCAGTTGTTTCTGCTGTGTCTGACACTGTGACGCTATGGACTGTAGCAGACCAGGCTCCTCTGTCCAAGGGATTCTCCATATTGGGGTGGGTTGCCATGCCCTCCTCCAGGGGATCGTCCCCACCCACGTCTCCTGCATTGCAGGCAGATTCTTTACTGCTGAGCCACCAGGGAAGCCCTGATGGAGCCCAGATCAAAGTAAATGAAAGTGGTGTCTGTTTAGGAGTTTTAATGGTCAGCTGGGAATTTCCTCTCTGTTACTTCCTAGTAAACAGAGATTTCACTGATGTGAAATGACAGGAATTGCAGGGTATGGTCTGGCTTACCAGATTTCTCCAAGAGAACTACATCCCCGGGGCCTGAGACCAAAATATATAACTAATCTTTGCCCATGCATGTGGGAATCACGCAACTTGTCATAAAAGAGGCTACTGGCATCCTTACACTTTGAGGATATTTGTTTCACTTGAAAAACAGAGGAAGAGGCCATTCCTACAACTGTGTTGATCTTCTTTCAGAGGAGGGAAAATTGAGCCTTAGGGTGAAAAGGAGAAGGTTCAGAAGAATATCAGATGGATCTGAGATAATTATGTTTACATGGTTAAGAGGTGTCAGAGTGACATTACTCATGAGACTGATCTGAACAGAATGTTGCAAATCACTTTCAAGATTTTTTTTGGACTTCCCCATATTTTTGGAGGTTGGAGTCAGGATTACTGGCTTTGGTAATTAATCCTCCCCAGCCTGCATTCTTTGCTACTGAGCATAGCAGTGATTCAGGGGCCCAACCTGCTAAATCAAGATAATGTTTGACCTCTGGGAGCAGAAGCCTTTTCCTCACTGAGCCAGAGAAACTAAACCCAGGAGCACAGTTGGTAAAATCAAAAGAGCTCATATTTGAAGAGGGAACTTAGAATCTCCATTTGGGGCATTTTGAGGGTATTTTAAGAATATAGTATAAAAAATTATAAATTCAAAGGACAAGGTTAATTTTGTTCTATGTATGAGTGTAAGGCCCTTAAAGAGCTGTGATATTTTCAAGGGAACCACTGATTTCTACAAAAGTTTATCACAGCTGATCTGTCATGACTGCTGTGTTTGTTGGTGTATTTGCCCAGTGTTAGTTTCACAAGAGCATTACATTGGTATCACAGGTATGCATGAAAGAACTTGGTTGATTTTGTTTCACCGGAGCTAAGATGTTTGAAATCATTTTGTCCAATAGACCATGGTTGTCTTTGTGTTACTTTGTAGTTAGCTATAATGCCTTTAGACAACTTCTCTGACTCTAGGGAGATTGTGTGGACAAAATTATCAGTATGTTTTTTGTCGAGAAAGGAAAATAGGATCATTATTTCACCATGAACCCATTAAGTTTTATAAGAAATTAACACCAGAGTGGCCCCTTTCAAAAGACTTACGACAAAGAGGCTGAACTCCCTGGCTTGGACACCAGTTCTTGGCACTGAATCAGTGCTTCACAAAACATTTGAGTGAATAAATGAAATTAAACGACAATTTTCTTGTTCTTTTAAAAGTAATTTTACTCATCAGACAACTTAATTGAGATTTTTGAGACTAGAGAGAAAAAATATTCAGATCAAGTATACTATTGTATTTTTCTAGCTCCACAAACAGATATTAAAGCCTTAGTATTTATTTGAGTTAAAAGATCAGTCTGAGGTGGGATAAGCCAAACATGCAAGAAACACCTTTTGTTTTAAAAAACAAATGACACATTAGGTATTTTCTCTGTTCACTGCCACCCTGTGTCTGGCCTCATAGAGCAATCTAAATTTGCTTTTATAGTAGCCCTTATCGCTCTGTCCTGTAAATGTGTCCTGCACTTGTACGTCTGTCTGTTTCAGTAGATTGCATACTCTTTGAGAACAAGGTTTAAATGTGTCACCTAACTTTGTATTCCCAAGATCCTCTTAGTACCTAGAACATACTGGGAGCTCAAAAATAGGGACTAGATGGATGCTTAAATGGTAGAATTCTGAAAGCTTTTGGGAAGCTACTGCATTCCTGCAGTTCCTGGGTATGTGTCCCGAGATGTTACTAGCCTCATTTAATCATGTTTTTTTTTTCCTGACTATGTTTAGTCTAAATTTAATTTTACACTCACACCCACCCACAATCTCATATACCCACCAGACACATGTCCAGCTATACATACTATTTATACTCTTTCACTTTTAGATTCTAAAAGCAAAAAGCCCAATCTCCATTTTTTTTTTTCATTCCCAGCAGCCAAACTTTTCTATCATCAGACACCTGACCCTCTGTCAATGAAGTTAGAGGCCATCCTCAGATATTTTGTTTTTTTTATGATTCAGCGTGAACAGCAGTTGTAAACATGGAAAGATATTGGCCCTTCTCCTCAAATCTTTGCTCAATCAAACATCCTTTGCTTGGCAGTTTCCTCTTAGGGCAGTTCTCTGAAGCCTGATCTTTATAGCCTAAAGTCTGTGGAGACTCAGAATAAGTGGGTGAAACTCACGAATCAAAACCAAAATACTGTTTTCCTTCAGATCAACTTTTCAGTCTTGGCTCATCTTGACATCCTAAGCCCCAGATTAATTCCGAGGGGACAAATGTGAGATATGTATGCTTCTCTCTGTGCTGAAGACCCAGATTCCTTCCGAGGGACAAACGTGAGGCGTGTGTGCTTCTCTCTGTGCTATAGCACCACATGAAGTTTAGAGGGAGGATTTGCAAGTCGTTTAAGGTCTAAAATATTTGTTCCCTGCTTTTCTAGTACACGTGTTTGAGCCTGAGAATCTTATCAGTAGATAAGAGTAGAGAAGCTGCCATCCCACATTCCATGAACTCACTTCCAGATGGTTTAGAGACCAAGGGGTGAAAAACTCAAGCTCTTCAATCAAGCCAAACAGCCCACACCTTTATTGTCCCCATTTGTTTAGCAGCCTGTCAGGGGGCCCCTAACATCTCAGAATCAGCCATGGGGGCAGCTGTTTAATTAACTCTTCAAGGCTGCACTTTGGTGGGGGCAATTAATTTATTATGAAAAACACATTGAAAGCCCAGAGGGTTTTGTTGTTATTGTTGTTGTTCTTTTCTTTGTTTTGTTTTGTTTTTTTTTTTCTTTAACGGTTACTTTATCTGCAGCTTCTGTCTCAGTCCAAATAGCAAAGATGATGGTTGTTATTAAAGGAGTTACTTGATCTTTTGTGTTGTTACTTTTTCTTTTTATTCCTTTATATTTTCCTAAATCAGTCTGGCTATCTACTTGAACATGGAGAGCTTTCTTTCCCCTTGGTGCCAGGAAACGATGGCATTTTTCTGGACTTTTTTTGTTTTAGTTGTAGAAGTACCATAGTTGTAATACCAACTTGTTCTAACAGTGACAAGGTTACATGTTGCTCTAGGCCAGATTAAAATTCAGTGCGACTAAGTTTTGGCCAATTTGATTCTGTTAAGAATTTGAAACCTTAACTGCCATATACCTCTATACTAGCTGCTAAGAACATACAGAAAGAGAAAAGAAAACCCCTGACCTTGAGAAATTCACAGTTCTATTTTCTGAAAAATATAAACTCACAATTTTATCAACTTTAATTTTTTTTAATTTAAAGTTATTTATTTTAATTGGAGGCTAATTACTTTACAATATTGTATTGGTTCTGCCACACATCAACATGAATCTGCCATGGGCCTACATGTGTTCCCCATGCTGAACCTCCCTCCCACCTTCTTCCCCATACCATCCCTCTGGGTCATCCCTGTGTCCCAGCCCCTAGCATCCTATATAGAACCTGGACTGGTGATTCATTTCTTACATGATATTATACATGTTTCAGTGCCATTCCCCCAAATCGTCCCACCCTATCCCTCTCCCACAGAGTCCAAAAAACTGTTCTATACATCTGTTTCTCTTTTGCTCTCTTGCATACAGGGTTATCATTATCATCTTTTAAAATTCCATATATGTGCGTTAGTATACTGTATTGGTGTTTTTCTTTCTGGCTTACTTCACTCTGTATAATAGACTCCAGTTTCATCCACATCATTAGAACTGATTCAAATGTATTCTTTTTAATGGCTGAGTAATATACCACTGTGTATATGTACCACAGCTTTCTTATCCATTCATCTGCTGATGGACATCTAGGTTGCTTCCATGTCCTGGCTATTGTAAACAGTGCTGTGATGAACATTGGGGTATGTGTGTCTCTTTCAATTCTGGATTCCTCAGTGTGTGTGCCCAGCACTGGGATTGCTGGGTCATAAGGCAGTTCTATTTCCAGTTTTTTAAGGAATCTCCACACTTAACTTTAATTTTTTATATGGTGATAATATTTTATTTAAAGATTTGTGACATTATGGAAAGTTTCCATATACTCTTCACTCAACTTCCTCTAATGCTAAAATCTTATATAACTATGATATTAAAACCTACATTGACACTGGAGGGATTTGGAACAGGAGGAGAATGGGACAACAGAGGATGAGATGGCTGGATGGCATCACTAACTCAATGGATGTGAGTCTGAGTGAACTCCAGGAGTTGGTGATGGACAGGGAGGCCTGGCGTGCTGTGATTCACGGGGTCGCAGAGTCAGACACGACTGAGCGACTGAACTGAACTGAGCTGAACTGAATTACTATTAACTATAGACTCACAGACTTGACCCAATTTTTCCGCTGACGCCGCTTTTCTGTTTGAGGTCCCATCAGGCTCCCATACGTTGCATTTAGATGTTGTGTCTTCTTGGTCAGACACGACTGAGCAACTGAACTGAACTGAACTGAACTTCTTGGTCTTCTCAAATCTGTGACAGTGTCTTGGTCCCGTCTTGTCTTCCATGACCTTCACATATCTGAAGAGTAGTGGTCAGGTATTTCATCAAATGTCCTCCGCCCCAAACTCATCCTTTTAGTGCCTACCGAGAATCAGCCTATTTCAGAATGTTCCCTGGAGATAATGTGAAAAGTTTTAGAATCATACAGACTTAGACCCACAGGGCCTCCTCTTTTTTATTTTATTTTAACAATTTGTTTGTTTGTTTGTTTTATTTATTTTTGACTGTGCTGGTTCTTCATTGCTGCACGGGCGTTCTCTAGTTGCAGCAAGCTGGGGCTACTTTCTAGCGGCAGTGGGCAGGCTTCTTCTTGCAGTGGCTTCTCTTGTTGCAGAGGACAGGCTCTAGGGCACATGGGCTCCAGTATTTGCGCTTCCTGGCCTCTAGAGCGCAGGCTCAATAGTGGCACATAGGTTTAGTTGCTCCACAGCACGTGGGATCTTCCTGCATGAGGGATTGAACCTGTGTCCCCTGCATCAGTAGACAGATTCTTTACTGTTGAGCCGCCAGGGAAGCTCTCCAAATTTTTAAACTGTAGAAAATTAGCTCCAGAGAAGAAAACCAGGATTTGCTCAAAGTGAGACAGCTGACTGAGGTGAGATTAGAAGGAACCCAGGGCTCCTAACTTTGAGGCAGTGTGGGGTTTAGCCTCCATTCTTGTTTGGAATCCCAAGGAAACTTAATTCCCGAGCAAGACTGATCTCAGGATGTGTTTCTGTGATGCCCAGAAATAAGCTCCACATGCTGCATTTCATCCTCAGCACAGAGCCTGTGCAGCAACCACTGATGAATTATTAAATCATGTTCCAGAGAATCAAAGTGTTGGGAATAGCTAAACATGCTTCTCACAGATATGAGCTAAAACTGCATGAAAAATAAAAACCCAGAAAGTGTGAGTGAGGTCAAGAAAAAAAAATATAATAATGCCTGATTCTCTATAGCAACCTAAGCTGCTTGTGGCAGAGTCCTGGTGTGGCTGGTTGACAGGAGGACTAATGAAGCTCCTCAAACTGCGAGTAATGTTCCCCATCATGTGGCCAATAGCGTCATTACCCACAATCCTGCAGGAAAGAACCTGTCTGTCCCTTGACCTCAGAGCACTTCTGCCTTTCTTAATTCCTAAGGCTTGATGTCACAGAACTTGGCAGTCACAAATTCTCTTTGACTGGATCTCAGTTGTCTCTCTGATTTCACACCCCATTTGCTGAGATCCAGACAAGACCTAGAAAAGCACCTATGATCGCCAAATCTCAGGATTTTAATGTGTGGAGTTAATGACTGGGTCAAGTCAGCAATCCTTAGCCATCTCTTGACAAAGTCCTTGTAGAATTTGTAACTCTTTATCATAAAGTGCTCGAAAAGCAAGCTCATGCTTCATCATTAGTGATCAGAAATTTGCACTTGACTTTCAGTGTTTTGTGTAGTCCTCTTGGATATAGAAGGCCTTTCTCCTGATGTCCTCTGGTGGCATCATCCTAACGTGTGCTGGACTCAGAGTGGACTTGCCTGATGCTTTGGAGCAAATACAGAGAAAGCAGGGAAATGGCCTGGCAGTTGAGCCCTGGGTTCTAGTTCCAAGTGTCCCATGATTCTGTGTTTTGAAGATAGCACTTGCACATCTGTATGTCAAAGATGCTCCCTAGCTGTGTTTATAGAGTTAACTTGATTGGTGTTATTTAAGTTGGATGATAAGAAGATGTTTTAGAGGCAGCTATGGTACAGATAGGGTTATTGAAGTGGGCTAGTCAACATTTTTGTTGCAAAACATTGAAAGAAAAGGTTGGAATAACAATTCAAGTGACATATAGTGCAGTATAAAAAAGTGAAGATTTTGCCATCAGTCAAACAAATCTGGTTTCACATACCAGCTCTGCCACTTACTAGCTGTATCCTGGGGTGACGTTATTAACCTTTCTGAGTCTTAGTTTCCTCCTCCTTAAAGCAGAAACAACTGTAATCCCCTCTGAAGTTATTGATGAGGATTAAATAATTTATAATTATGTAGAAAAATGCTTTGCACAGTGCCTGGTGTGTTTTAAGGGTGCTATTCATGATAAAGGCTCTTCCACTTGGTGCTATTCATGATAAAGGCTCTTCCACTTGTAATGTTCTGCGGCCCTGAGACCCGAATCTGGAAGTTCTACCGGAGCATTGCCACCATGGCCATCCCCTTCTACAAGGTTAAGATAGCTTCTAAACCTGAGGTGTTAGATGCTGGCAGGACAGGGTGTCAACCCAACCTGGGAAGTAGGAGAGAGTCCATGAAGGTGGCCCCTGCCAGGACATCTTAGCTTGAGAGTTTTCAAGAAGTTGGTGGAACTTTCCTCCAGTTCCCACACCGGGTGGGAGACGGAGTTTTTCTGTTCTTGGCCCCCTTCTTCTTTTCTTACCTCAACTGTTCAAGGCTATTCTGGGCCTGTGTATTTTGGGAGCTGTAATGAGGTACTTCTCATCATACCTTGCCATTTTCAGGCAGCTTTTACTAGCCGCCTGGACATGGGGACAACCTAGCAATTTAAGAGCTATAGTGGACGAGGCTGGAAATAGAGCGGCCCAAGCAACGGCTTGGTGAGAGGGGAGTCGGGGGTTTGTGTTCTCACCTTCGTAAAAGAAGAAAGCTAAAATGGCTTACAGTCAGAGACAGGAATATTCACAGAGGGCTAGGAACCAGAATTCTCGTGCCTGGAGAATAAAAAAGAATGGGTTATCTCTTGAGTAGCCAAAGACTCAACTTCAGTGGATGTAGAGCGGAACAATGAGATGGGTTTTCTTCATTTGCCAAAGCACTGGGGCCATCCAAGTTGCCTGATCATGATTCATTTCAAGCTCAAGTTCTACTGACATGGGAATAAGTTTGAAGAAAGTAAAGCTGTCAGTCACCTCAGCCTCTGAGGCAAAATGCTATCCATATAAATGCCTTCAAATTCCAACCAACCGATCATCCTTTCTTTTCCCGACAGCACACAACACTCTAGAATTTCAAAGCCTCTCTTCCTGGACATGATTTTCCAAAGCTGGAACACTTTCCTTTTTTAGCTCTAAAGCTATGAAAGAATTCCATGGTGCAATTCTTCCTGAACCTGCAGCCTTGAGCCCTGAAAGAATGTATTCTCTGACACCATAATGCAGAATCTTTGCAAAAATATAACTACAGATTGATGTCTAATTCAAAGGACCCTGCATTTCGTCTTCTCTTATGGCTGGTGAGGTAAGGAGGGAGAAAAATGCTGCACATATTAACATTTAACTCAAGCTTTCAAACACAGAATGCTGTCCTGGCTTCCAACTCAGGATAAAGGAAATGCTTGTCTCCAGGAGCTGACACTCCCCTGGTCATATTTCAGATACAATTAGCCTCCATTGATGGTGGTGGCTGATCTATCAAATGAGCAGCTAATCTTATCTATGGTTCACAAATGGCTCAGATGGTAGCTTGTGACTTTGATTACTGGAAGACTGGACCCCATCAGACAGCTTTGCTCCAAACAGTGGTCCTTTCAGCCTCCTGCCCCTGAAGATCAAAGCCCTCTCCCCTCTCCATATCTGCAGGGAAGCTCATTAGAGGGAGGCTGTCAGGGTTATAATCATGTGACAGTTTTCCTTCTGGGTTATAACGCTTTCCCCTTCTTATCAGCCTGTGAGGTCCAGAGTGAGAAGGATAAAGGAGGTACCGATGACATCTGATACATTTAATGGCTCACTGGTGACTGCCCGGGCCTCAGCTCTGCCACTGCTGCCTCACTGACTGAAGGACTCCCTTCCCCCCCAGACCTACGGGGATTTTGCTTTATTACTGGTGTGGGGAGAGTGGTAAGGGGGAGGGTTCCATAGTTCCCTCACAGTTGCTTTACTGTAAGAAATGTAGAAGCCCAGTTTCAAATGAAATAAGAGTTACTAAGTCCAAAGATCTGCCTTTAAATTTCATCTCTTTCACTCAATAACTGTGTGAACTTGGATGTTTTGCTGTGACTGTCTGTTTCCCCTGTAAAATATGTAAATTAATACTTTCCTCATTGGACTTAAATGCAGACCTCAAAGTCCCTCTATCCCAAAAGCCTTCACTCATAACTTGAATTCTTCCCTCCCACTCTCTCCCCTGCCTCCTGCCTGCTCTAAAGCTCTTGGCTTCTGAGTCACTGCTCCCTCTGTCTTCCCATAGCCCCTAGCATCACCACTAATACTGCACTTATTGAGCTTGGTTTTCTGTTGACTTGCCTTTTTCTTCTCAGTAGACTGAAATCCTCAAGGAATAGGGGGCTGAGGCCCTATGTACCAGGTTGACTCCACTAGGCACATGGTTGATGCTAAAAGTGTCTGTTGTCTACAATAATGTATACTAAAATGATATGCAGAGTATACTGGGAAGAGGTTGCACTTAATACAGGACATGGGACTTTTTAGAACTTCATGAAGACCCAGGTGGATGACCTATTAGGCTTAGACCTAGACCTAGACCTAGACCCATGTTCTAGGGTATGGCCCAAGAATCGACACTTCTAACAGGTTCCCACTTTGAGAACCACTGATCCAAGGCTGAAGTAATCCAGTCTTCCTACTTTTAGATGAGGAAACTGGGGTGCAAATCTGTGAAATAACGTGCTGGATGAAGCACAGGCTGGAATCAAGATTGCTGAGAGAAACATCAGTAACCTTACATATGCAGATGACACCAGCCTAAAAAGCAAAGAGGAGCTAAAAAAGCAGTAGAAAGAGAAGGGAACTAAAGAGCCTCTTAGTGAAGGTGAAAGAGGAGAGTGAAAATCCTGGCTTAGAACTCAACATTCAAAAAACTAAGATCATGGCATCTGGTCCCCTTCAGTTCAGTTCAGTTCAGTCGCTCAGTCATGTCTGACTCTTTGCGACCCCATGAATCGCAGCACACCAGGCCTCCCTGTCCATCACCAACTCCCTAAGTCCATCACTTAGACTCGCGTCCATTGAGTCAGTGATGCCATCCAGCCATCTCATCCTCTGTAGTCCCCGTCTCCTCCTGCCCCCAATCTGGTCCCATTACTTCATGACAAATAGATGGGGAAACAAAACAGTAAGAGACGTTATTTTCTTGGGTCCCAAAATCACTGCAGATGGTAACCGTAGCTATGAAACTAAAAAACAGTTGCTCCTTGGAAGAAATGCTATGGCAAACCTAGATAATGTATTAAAAAGCATTACTTTGCTGAGAAAGGTCTGTATAGTCAGGGCTATTGGTTTTTCTGGGAGAAGGAAATGGCAACCCACTCCAGTATTCTTGCCTAGAGAACCCTATGGACAGAGGAGCTTGGTGGGCTGCTGTCTATAGGGTCGCATTGAGTTGGGCCGACTGAAGCAACTTAGCATGCATTGGAGGAGGAAATGGCAACCCACTCCAGTGGGTTATTCTTGCCTGGAGAATCCCAGGGATGGAGAAGCCTGGTGGGCTGCCATCTATGGGGCTGCACAGAGTTGGACACAACTGAAGCAACTTAGCAGCAGCAGCAGCAGAGGTAATCTGATGCAGAGGTGCAAAAGTGACATGTACAAGGTCATATAACCAGTCTGAGGCACTCAAAGTGTTATTTCTAAATAGTTTATCAAAATAAACTCTTATCTCATATAGGGATTTGTGTGCGTGTGTGGAAATTTATAGGAAATAGGTCTTTTGTTTGTTTTTAGTTTATGTGTAATTGCTTAAGACTTGGGTCTTTTAATTCTAAATCTCATGGTCATTTTAAAACCAAGTCATTCACAACATGCTGTGATATGTTAGGAGGCACTATAGTCATCCAACCTAAATACTGGCTAAGTTATTATCTTATGTGTCTCTTATATTCCTTATAGTCATTGATGCTTTCAGAAATGTCTGAGGAGAAATCCATTAGTGAACCCAGATTACAGAAGAATCAGAGAAGGAATCTGAGCAGCACGGGGAAGACTTGGTCTCCCTGTCACTTACCCCAGCATCACCTCAGTTCAGTTCAGTCGCTCAGTCGTGTCCAACTCTTTGCGACCCCATGAATCGCAGCACGCCAGGCCTCCCTGTCCATGGTCAGGTCTTTAACTCATCATGCTGGTGGGAATGTCGAGCTCCTACAGCAGCTGTCATAACCCTGAAGAATGAGAAGCAACAACCATTGCCTATGGAGGTGGGAGGTTTGAAGCTGGGTAGGCCTAGCTTTTGTTTTCACGTCCTCATATCCCTAAGAGAACAAAATTGCTTATGGGATTTAACCTCTAGGAGCCTCATTCTGCTACTCTGGAAAGTAAGAAACACTTCCCTGGTGGCTCAGTGGTAAAGAATCTGCCTGCCTAGAAGGAGACGCAGGTTCGATCCCTGGTTCAGGAAAACCCCCTGGAGAAGGAAATGGCAATCTCCTCCAATATTTTTCCCTTGAAGAATCTCATGGACAGAGAAGCTTGGCAGGCTATATAGTCCATGAGGTGCAAAGTGTCGGACACGACAGTGACTAAGCACACACACAAAGGAGAAAACGTGCCTACTTGAGGGTTATTGTAAGACTCAAGACAAGCAATGTTTAGTCATCTTATACCATGTCTGAAACATACCTAGCATGTTTAATGAGGTCTTACCTTCTTTTTCTCTCTTCATCTCCTCCCCATTCCTCTCCCACTAACACCTAAAAACTAATACTGGCAGAACATGAGTGAAAAATGTAACCCAGCTGGAAAAATAAGCAAAATATAATGTCTTTTTTTTTTTTCAACTTATGTCTTTCTGATTTACTTACTGTTCTTTCCTCATCATTAATTTAGCTATGTTTTTTTTCATAGAAATCCATTTACAACTTTTAAGAAAGAAATTATTTGTAGTTAAAATGATGACCTTTCCATTAAATATAATTTGGGAGGCATTAGTACTAATTGTAACTATAATGGAATTTATGTCTGACACATTATACTTCAAGTGATGAAAGAAAGCCAGACATTCTTCAGAAATCAGTGACAAGTTTATCAGAATATTAATCTCCTTTAGTTACTCTTTAAGAGAATAAATAACTAATCAGTCACTGACTGCTAATATAACATTTTGCTAAGATGGATGATAATTTAAGCTTCAACGGATTATATTTATTTAACTGACAGGAATCAAGACTCAATTTTGTTTGTTTTAAATGACAATGCAGTAAAAGTCAGGCTAGCTATAATGCTTAGGAAATGAAAAATTTTGAGTAATTATTTTTTTAAGTTAAACTTTGTTAGAAAAGCATTGAACATATATGTAAAATGTTTTCTGATTATCCAGTCTTAGTAAGTGGTTTCTAAGAAACATGCTTAAGTCTGCGTCAGGTCCATGCTTAGAGTGCAATTATTTTGACCGTTGTGTGCGTGCATGCTATGTTGCTATAGTCATGTCTGACTCTTTGTGACACCATGGACTGTAGCCTGCCAGGCTCCTCTGTCCATGGGATTCTCCAGGCAAGAATACTGGAGTGGGTTGCTGTGCCCTCCTTCAGGGGATCTTCCCTACCCAGGGATCAAGCCTGCGTATCTTACATCTCCTGCATTGATAGACAGGTTCTTTATCACTAGCGCCACCTGGGAAGCCCCTTTGACCATCGTATCTCATGGCATATAATTTTAGCTGCAGAAGTTCTGAGAAATTAGGGGAACATTTGTTGGCCCAGACCAGAAATGACTATTGTGATTCTGAGTAAATTTCAGGTACCAATTACCTTTGTTGTGATCACTTGTTTTCTCCTTTTGGGGAATAAGAGGACAAGGTCCCACTGAGAGAGGAGAACCCTCACTTGAATTCCGGTTAATTTGATTTTTATTCATTTTCTCAACAGCAAGGGTAATCCTCATGGACCGTTATTACTTTACCATGATAATGCCAAAGCCTAACTAACGAAGTAAGACTAGCTCTTCTCTTGCTTGGGGAGCAGCAGGTCACAGAGAAGTTGTATGCAAGTATTAGTCACATTAAGAGAGGGGAGTCCTTCTCTTTCTATATGGAGGGGCATTTAGCCAGTGTAACTCTCTAGGCCTCTCTACTGTTTATTTCTTGTCAGAGGAGGGAGTGTTCAGTTGGTGATTTGGGAAAAGCAACTGAAATCAGCATTACCTGTCTCATTAGAGACCAGTCTGCCTGCAGAGAGAGTACCATCTGGTTTGTGCTTGATTGTTTGGAGAGCAATCTTGGAGTAGAAGGTTCTGCCCCTATAGGGACTTCAAGAATTGTTGAAGTCCATTGTTATCCAGCCCATTGCTGGATAGAAAGTTTGTCTAAAATGGGGTAAACTATTCGCAAACCCATTTAGTCAACAATCTAAAATTATGCTAAGTATCTTGTGAATTAACTCAGGATGAAAGGGGGCACTTAGTTACTTTGTTGGGCCCTCTGTCGGTCCCCAGCAGAGCCTGTGGGAATCCTAATTCTCCAGGACCTGATGCAAGTAGCTCTGCAGCCATGCATGGACAATCAAACCATGTTAGGGCTCACTCAAGGTTTAATAGATGAAAGACTGAATAGAAGTCTGAGGTCTTGTGACTTTTCATCCCCTGATGTTCATTTGTCTAACAAAGCAAAAACAGTGGTGGAAATGCCTCTGATATTCCATGTCCTCTGTTCTTACCCACCCTCTTCTTTCTATCTACACCTCCAGCAGAGGCGTGTGTCTTCCCAGACTTCCATTTCTTGTTGATCAGGGCTGCTCTCAGAGATGGAGTTAGTGTTTAATGTAATGTGAACAAGAGAAGAAGACAAGCTAGTCTGTTTGTGAGCTTTCCTGAGACCAAAAGGAAGGTGCTCTAGATGGCCCTGTGGAAGCATTAGCCACACTTGTCATTTGGGCGTGTGCTTTTTGTACCTCTGAGCGCAGATGGGCCTTGGTGTTTCTTCTGAAAAATTGTCTTCTTAGGAGTGTAACTGGGCTGACAAGGGCAAGGGTCACTCTAAATCATGCTTTTGTCTGAGATAGAAGCAGCCCATGAAAATCCCAAGTGACTGATGCTGGAAACATTTGAACAAAGGAGGAAGACACCTGCTCAGTGAGGAAGCTCTGGCTGCTAAACAATGTTAATTCATCTTCTCTCAAGGAAGTAGATTCCTCTCTGCATCTGACAGTGGTTTTCATGACTCCATGATTCCACAGGGTAGACTTTCACCCAGAGAAAAGGAACTTGGAAACTCTTGTTTCTTTGAGATATGGTTTACTGAGGACTTTCCTGTCTGTGTTTTCATGGTGAGTGACAAGACTGGGGAAACCTGTTCATGACTCAGAAATCTGTCTGAACTTTCAGCTTGGAGATTAAGGAAATGGTTGTCCATTCAATCTTATTCATTTATTCATACATTCATTTATTCAACAGATATATTTGAAATGCTTATTCTATATCACTCTATGTTAGCCAGGGGGTGATTGGAGGATACAGAGATAAATAAGACGTAAGTCCCCAGGAACTCACAGGCTAGTGGAGGAAACAGACATGGATGCACAAAATCATAATGAAGTGTGACTGGGGGCACAGAAGAGGCTCAGAAGGTTTTCTGTCCTTGAGAACCAGTGATGGCTTCTCAGAGGAGTTGGTGTCAAGGGTGAGACCTAAGGGACTATTACTAGGGAGCCAAATCCTTCTTCTACAATGGGGGCTGTCAATAGTGGGAGAAATGTCAACTGAGTCCTGCTTGTTAGGTATCTGGTAGGGCTTATCTTACAGGTTTTTAGGAGGGTTATTTCTTTAGGGGCCATTATGCATATTGGCTTCCTTGGTGGCTCAGATGATAAAGAATCTGCCTGCAATGCTGGAGACACAGGTTCGATTCCTGGGTCAGGAAGATCCCTTGGAGAAGGGAATGGCTACCCACTCCTGTATTCTTGCCTGGGAATCCCATGGACAGAGGAGCCTGTCCATGAAGTTACAAAGCGTCAGACATGACTGAGGGACTAATGCATGTATGAATCTTGGGGGCCTCTCAGGTGGCTCAGTGGTAAAGAATCCACCTGCCCATAGGAGACATAGGTTTGATCCCTGGGTCCGGGAGATCCCCTGGAGGAGGAAATGGTGACTGACTCCAGTATTCTTGCCTGGACAGAGGAGCCTGGCGGGCTACAGTCCGTGGGGTTGCCAAGAGTCGGACACAACTGAACAGGCACGCAGGAAACACGACAATGCATCCTGAGACAGCTGCCTATTGGTGACATTGCAGTTTATATCAGACACCGTGCTTAGCCATTTTACATGTTACTTTGATTTCTTACAGCAACCTTGTGAGTTTAAGACCATTATTCAGGGTGGATAAATAAATGAATATACCCAGGATCAGGATGTAAAACCAGGGTTTCTCAACTTCACTGTCTGGGCTCTTTCCGTTATCCATACTGCCTTTCTAAGGATCAGAAGGTGAGCAGGAGCAAGCAAACGCTCCTGCTGAAACCTGGCTGGGCTCCATTGCCTCCACTCTCAGGCCAGCAGCCTTTGAAGGGAGCAAAGCCACTTACCTTTAGAAATTTATTATCTGTAGATTCAATTGCCCCTCTCCCTGTAGCACTGCTCCCACCAATTTTAATTTTTTTTTTTAATTTTAATTTTAAAAAGCATTTTGTTTGCCACCCATGCAGTATGTGAGAGCTTGGTTCCCCAGCCAGGGATCCAACCAGCACCCCCTGCATTGCAAGTGTGCAGTCTTAACCACGGGACCACCAGGGACCTACCAGTTTTAGTTTTGATTTCAGCTTTTTTTTTCCCACCCCAGTGGAGTGTATTGCCAAAAATCACATCCCCTAGGAAGCTTCACTCCTCTGCCTCTAACATGCCAGAGAGTCTGGATGTCTCCCTCCTATGAAGCACTTTTCAAAATGTTTGAGGAAGCATAGCTCTCCTCTTCACTCACTTCTTTCCCCATGCTGGCCACACTTAGCATCTTTTACAAACAATGCCGCAAACCACTGGGGAGAGGGGAGGGGCTGTACAGCTGAGAAGTTGCTTTCCTGGTTGTTTCTTTGAGTTTCAAACAGAACTATGTTTAATTGGCCTCCTGGTTCTCAAAGATGGAGTGGGTATTGTTTGTGGCTCATTTTTTCCACGCGGTTTCAGCAAAGTATGCCTTCAGAGATATCACATAACTGAAAGACAGAATTAAGCCAAAATGGCAGAACGCTGGCAGCAAGTCACCCTCCCCTCATGTTTTTCATTGAAAAACATATAGGATTACCTTATTGTTCCAGATATTAGCTTTCCGTACCCAGCGTATACATATTTAAACAGCATAACAAATGGGCTATATTACAAAGCACCTATATGTCACCAAGGCCCAGAAAGCCTGGGCTGTGCCAAGGCCTGGAGACATCCTTCCAAGTTCCCTTCCCCACGCAGAGGCAGATTGTCTCTGTGCTTGGGGTGGGCCAGTCAGCCTGAATTTAATAGCAAACATTCTCTCTCTTTTTTTTTTTTTTTTCAGATCCCATGTGCAAAAAAACAACTTTTATTTGAATGTGACATCTGCCTGCAAAGGAGCAAATCCCCAGCACCACCAGTGTATTGTGTCATGCCAAAAGCCAGAGAAGCTCTATTTAGGGTTTTCTTCCAAATGCCAGGGCTCAGACTGCAGACTGTACCCTTGCTCATTCTGGAGAATGTTATCAACCTCATGGTTAGGGGTTAAGGGTTGGGGTTGGGGTATTGTTAGTGTTTTCATCACTAGAGGAAATGTATGGTCTGACAATCACCATGCCTGCAGATCAAAGGCAGAGTGAGGCGTTATCTGCCGGCGCCTGTGCTGCGACTCCAAGCGCATTTCTGGTGGGCTGACCCTGAGGTGAGCTGGGTGGGAAAGAGTTCTGCAGCGGGATGGCTCTCTAGGCATGCACACACGTAGGGTCGCATTCTAAGAGCAAAATCTTGGTCTCGTCCTTTTAAGTAGTCCAATCACTCAGATGGTGATTGCAGCCATGAAATTAAAAGACGCTTACTCCTTGGAAGAAAAGTTATGACCAATCTAGACAGCATATGCAAAAGCAGAGACATTACTTTGCCAACTAAGGTCCATCTAGTCAAGGCTATGGTTTTTCCAGTGGTCATGTATGGATGTGAGAGTTGGATTGTGAAGAAGGCTGAGCGCCGAAGAATTGATGCTTTTGAACTGTGGTGTTGGAGAAGACTCTTGAGCGTTCCTTGGACTGCAAAGAGATCCAACCAATCCATTCTGAAGATCAGCCCTGGGATTTCTTTGGAAGGAATGATGCTAAAGCTGAAACTCCAGTACTTTGGCCACCTCATGTGAAGAGATGACTCATTGTAAAAGACTCTGATGCTGGGAAGGATTGGGGCCAGGAGAAGAAGGGGATGACAGAGGATGAGATGGCTGGATGGCATCACGGACTCAATGGATGTGAGTCTGAGTGAACTCCGGGAGTTGGTGATGGCCAGGGAGGCCTGGTGTGCTGCGATTCATGGGGTCGCAAAGAGTCAGACACGACTGAGCAACTGGACTGAACTGAACTGAACTCTGCCTAACTTTAAAAGCTCTGAATACTTTGTAACTAGTTTATGATCAACAAGGAGAGAAACATCAGTTTGTGCAGAGATTGTCCTGGGGGAAGTAGGATGCTCTGAATCATTATCCTAGTGTGCCACTGGTCTGCTTTTTGACTTGGGGAAAGATCCAAGCTGCAGTCACACTGACCCCTCAACCAGTCTCTTCATGGAGCATGAAATGAAGTGAAAGTCACTCAGTCGTGTCTGACTCTTTGACCTCATGGACTGCAGCCCTCCAGGCTCCTCTGTCCATGGAATTCTCCAAGCAAGCATACTGGAGAGGGTTGCCATGCCCTCCTCCAGGGGATCTTCCCAACCCAGGGATAAAACCCAGGTGTCCTGTATTGCATGTGGATTCTTTATCACCTGAGCCCTGAACCCTGCTGGTAAAGAATCTGCCTGCAGTGTGGGAGACTTGGTTTGATCCCTGGGTTGGGAAGATCCCCTGGAGAAGGGAATGGATACACACTCCAGTATTATGGCCTGGAGAATTCCATGGATCGTATAGTCTTTAAGTTGGATAATAGCTGTGTAACACCTGGAGGTTACTAAATACTTCCAAAGATATTTTCACATTGGGCGTGGCCCTTGCCAATGCTGGTTTACACATGATGCCCCTGTGGATGATTTTGTTCTGTCTTCCCTGCAGGACAAACTGAAACTTTGTCCCCAAGCCTCAGTTGGTACGTACTTCATTTCTGCTTGTGAGCATTTTTACTCCCTTAAAGGAATAATCTTTCCCTTCCTCTGTGCTCCCACTGTTGTACATTTCTGTGGAGTTCTTACCTCCAGGCATTCTTCATGTGTCACTGCTTGGTGTGAGCCCCTCGAGGGCCACCTAGTCACTGCGTTCACCAGGTACCCATTACGACAATCATGGCTGAATAGATGTTGGATGAATGAATGATTGAATGCAGGAGAAGACAGGTAGAGGAAACGGATACAAAATTCTCTGCATCCTTGTGGGAAAAAATCATTTCATTTGGGAAAAGGGGTATTTCTGCAGGAGGGCTGTCTCTGTTTTTGATGAAACCTAGGCTAACACACCTCCCTTGCCCACTTAGGTTAAATTGACCTCTTTTGTGCTCTCAGAATACCATGTGCATATTGTTCTTACTTTCCATAAACTTTTGCGATTATCTATTTAGGTATATCTTTCTCCTTCTGGATTATATATCTGTTGAAGCAGAGACCACCATGTACTTATTTTTTGAATCTCTGGCCTCTAACACAGTACCTGGCATAAATTAGAACTCTGAAAATAGTAAATATTTGCCGGATGACTGCCTAAGGAAGAGAGCTAGCTTTCCTCTGATCAGAAGGAATTTCCAGCAGACCTACACAGTATTTTAAATGGCTTGCTGTTTCAATGGGTGGTCTCTTTTGGCTTCACCCAAATTGAGTCAGAGATTATGCTAGCAATTGCCTCACACAAAAGATATAATTATATCCAATGATTATGAGAATAATTGCTACAATATGCTTGGCACGTATATGTTATCAGGCTATTAGATATTTCACATGTATCATCTCATTATCACAGCAAACATATTAGGTTGTTATTATACACTTTGGGCTTTTTGGAAATGTACCTGGACAACTGGCCTTGACCAAAGACTTTCTTGAGAATATATTAGAAGTTGTTTTAGTTACAATTTTTCAAGGGTGTTGAAAAACCCCTTAGTGGTTAACATTGCATCTACCATTTACCAGCACTTGAATGTTCAAGGTCAGGACAGCTTTAAAAAAATATATAATCCTCACTTCATCCTTAATGCTAATGTGACTTTATGTCCCAACAGCCTTACTCTACTTTTTGTCCATAAAATGTGCAGATTATACTATGACACTGCTTAGGATCATAGAACTAGTCACCTCACTCACCCTCTTTCTCCCTGTTTCCACTGAGGTTAGGGAAGTTAGTAAGATGTAACGGAGGCATCGGTTACCAGGGCACAGTGAACAATTATGGGATTCACACTTGATTTTAACCTACTGTATTAGTCCTCAGAAATCATACAAATATTTTGCATGTATATTTTAAAGGAGTAATTTTCTAGACTGAGGCTTATATCACATTCTCAAATGAGTTGAGAATCACTGTGTCTAATTCTATGTGAGCCTCCAGTTTGAGGTAGACTGCGAAGAGTAGGGCAGAGCTCTCAACCTCAGAGGTCGCCGTTGGCCAGTTGAACTCTGAGTCATCAGGGCCCTCGGTAAAAATTGCCTAATCACAAACTCTCTTTAGGCACCTGGGCTGGAGCTCTGTGCCTCTCGAGACTTTATGCTTCTCTCTCTTAAAGGCTGTGGGAGTCTATGAGACCCAACCTTTACTCTTCGCTAGTCCTCCCTGCAGTGTGGCTCTGTTGTCAAAACTTCATATTATGATGTAACCCAGCACAACTTGTCCAAAACAATATTAGATTTATTCCATTTGTTAAAAGGAAGATATCACTAGTATGGGCCCTTTGGCAAAATCTCAACTCCTAGTTCTAGGCATGGGTTCAATCACCTGTTGCTAAGATACTGCAAAAAATATTATCTGTTTTTAAATGTTTCTTTTTAATTGAATAAACTGTTGCTTTAAAAAAAAATCAGCGCAAAGGTTAAATAGGTCTTTGAAATTGTGTGTTTTTTTTTTTAAGCTGGCAGAGACATTTCTGAACATTTTAAATGGAACAGCTGCCGTCTCAGTGGATTTCCTTGATGCTGTTTTTAAATTACATATAAAGGAGCACTCACAGCACAACTGGATTATGGAAATAGCAGAGAAAGAGGCTTAGCTGGATGAGTACATACTGCAAATGCTGGCCACGGTCATTGATTCTGTGTCATACATGTGAGGGAAAATGCAGACAGGGGTCTACAATCCTGATTAGCAAACCTAATTAGCCAGGTTCAGAGATTTCTGGTTTTCAGAACGGTACTACAGAGCATATATCCCAAGAAGGATCTAGCGAAACATGATGTAATCCAAGATCATTAATATTTGTCTGACAAAACATTTTAGTACTTGCACAAAATTCTCACATCAGTTCACATCCAGCTCTGTGGTCAAGTGACTTTGCTCAAACTCGTGAAAACACTTGGGTTTGAAGAGCATCTTTGATTTTTTTTTTAATTTTGTATTACAAATAAGTGATTGTGAACCATTAAAATTGAGAGAAACTCAGGATACACATGATTCAGAATAAATCCAGGATCAACTTAGACCCTAAAATGGCCTGGCCTGTAAGCGTGGAAGACAGGAGACCAAGTAGGTGGAGAAGCCTGGAAGGAATGGGTTGAAAATTCACACAAAGTCCAGACTAGGCAAAGTCAAGAGAGGTCAGCAGGGAGGCCCAGTGGTCCAGGACTGTGGGAGGAAAACATAAAAAATTAGAAATGTTGACAGTATCCTAGATGTCTGTTAAATCCAAACACTTCTATTTTCCATACTATAGTTGCACCAGGCCAGATTTTCTATAGATGTCTACAACAGTCTTTGACTGGTCTTCCTGTTTTATTCCAGTCTTTTTACCCAATTGGCCCCTTTGATCTGCCTCCATTGTGACTGTTCTATGATGTAAATCTTATCTTTCAACTTTCCCTATGAAACCTCTCAGAGATTTTCCATGACCAACCGTATAAATGCCTAATAATGTCTTCATTTTGTCTCTAAGCACTTTTTCCTCATCAGTCATCTCTGGATCACATTTGTCATTGTCTCTACCTGTAGAAGAGACATTACTTGTTTTTTAACTTGGGCAATGCCCACCTGTTCTGCAAGATTTGACATTCATTAACTTCAACCCTGAATACTCACTGGAAGGACTGATGTTGAAGCTGAAGGTCCAATTCTTTGGCTACCTCATGCAAACAGCTGACTCATTGGAAAAGACCCTGATGCTGGGAAAGATTGAAGGCAGAAGGACAAAAGGGTGACAGAGAATGAGATGGTTGGATAGTATAACCAATTCAATGAATGTGAGTTTGGGAAAACTCCAGGAGAGAGTGAAGGGCAGGGAAGCCTGCTGTGCTGAAGCCCATGGGGTCTCAAAGAATCAAACATGGCAACTGAACAACAATAACAACTTCTGTGCCAGGCACCAGGCTGACCTAAGTGCCTCTGCAGGTACCCCATACCTATGTCAGTAGAGCTAGCACTTTTCTTAAAAATGTTTTATTTGTTTACTTCCCTCTCCTGTGGCTATGAGCTTTTAGAGTGAAAAGTCCATTTCTCTTCTACTGTATTACTTCTCATTGTTTAGCATAGTGTTTGGGATATGGTATATGCTCAGTAAAAAGATAATGAATTGTCAGGTGGAATGTTGAGGCAGGCAAAATGGAATTCAGTCATCCAGGGAACATGAAGAAGCAGCTCTTGACTTATGAACAAAAAACTCCCAAGTGACACAAGTAAGGATAAGTAAGTGTAGTGTCCTGGAGGTTTTAGAAGTGCTATGAGATAGTAAAGGTAGATCCTGTAAGTTACTCTGTCACCAATAACATGGGCTTTCATTTCTTTGCCCTTAAGGATATGACAAGGGGCAGAAAAGTTACTTTAACCACATAGAAGAGGTTTTCTTATGGGAAAGTTGGGTGCATCGTGCAGTCACTTTAAGAGAGTCCTTTTGACAATAGACTCTGTGCATATATGACCCTCAGGGCTTTCCAGGTAGCTAAGTGGTAAAGAATCCACCTGCCAATACAGGAGACACAATAGATACCGGTTCAATCCCTGGGTCGAGAAGATCCTCTAGAGTAAGAAATGGCAACCCACTCCAGTGTTCTTGCCTGAAAAATTCCATGGACAGAGGAGCCTGGTGGGCTACAATCCACTGGCATTGCAAAGACTCGGACACGGCTGAGCACGCACACGTGATAAATGATCCTCTACATATAAAGTGTGGAGTAACTAGGGAACTATGTGGTAAATCAGCTTGTCATGGTGCCTAAAATATAATCATTTTATTAATAGTTTCTTGCTGTACTTCCCCCTCTGTGGAGTAAGCTGGACTGTCTCACACAGGAGTCACACTGTCATGATGACCTTGGGATTTTAAGCAGAATCCACAGAAGTCAACTCTGATGGAGTGGATTAAGCACCAGTCCAGGAAACAGAAGTCCATCCAAATCCTAGATCTGTGATTTACTGTGCCCCCTAGGATATTAATTACCATCTCTGTGCTTTTGGTTGTTCTCTAAAAAGGAGATAATACTGACTTGAAAGAGCTCTCTTAAATTTTGAATGAAAAATATGAGTGAAAGCATCAGTCAAATAACATGCGCTCAAATATGGGTGGGTGCTTTAAAACTTTTGTTTACCAGGATGATCAATGTAATAGATTTTTAAAATCATCCTATTTATTATAGATGATCTTTAATGTTATGGTAGAGAAATACATTTCTTACTTTTTCTTTCCACTTTGATTGAGATATAAATGGGCTTCTCAGGTGACTCAGTGGTAACAAATCCACCTGTCAATGCAGACAACTTGGGTTTGATCCCTGGGTCAGGAAGATCCCCTCGAGAAGGAAATGGCAAACACTCCAGTATTCTTGCCTAGGGAATCCCATGGACAGAGGAGCCTGGTGGGCTATAGTTCATAGGGTCGCAAAAGAATATGAATGACCCAGCAACTAAACAACAGCAAAAAATTGCCAAATAGAACTGTATAAATACAAGGTATGTTGGTAATGTTTCATTTATATCTATCATGAAATGATTGCCACAATAGAGATAAAAGAAAAACAAAACATTTTTTCCCTTGTGAACAAGATTCTTAGGATTTTGCACTCTTAACTCATGATAATATGCAACAATGTTAATTATATTTATTATGTTGTACATTACATCTCTGGTACTTGCTTCTTGGAAGGAAAGCTATGACAAACCTAGATAGCATATTAAAAAGCAGAGACATTACTTTGCCAGCTAAGGTCCATCTAGTAAAAGCTATCATTTTTCCAGTAGTCATGTATGGATGTGAGAGTTGGACCATATTGAACTGTGGTATTGGAGGAGACTCTTGAGAGTCCTTTGGACAGTAAGGAGATTAAATCAGTCAATCCAAAAGGAAATCAGTCCTGAATATTTATTGGAAGGACTGATGCTGAAGCTGAAACTCCAATACTTTGGCTACCTGATACGAAGAACTGATTCATTGGAAAAGATCCTGATGCTGGGAAAGATAGAAGGCAGGAAGAGAAGAGGGCAACAGAGGATGAGATGGTTGGATGGCATTACTGACTTGATGGACATGAGTTTGAGCAACCTCTGGGAGTTGATGATGTACAGGGAGGCCTGGCGTGCTGCAGTTCATGGGGTCACAAAGATTCAGACACAACTGAGCAACTCAACTGATCTGAACTGATTTATCTTATAGCTGGAAGTTTGTACTTTCTACTAACTTCATCCAATTCCTTCTCCTCTTAGCCTCCTGCCTCTGGTAACCACAAATCTGATCTTTTCTATATTTTATCATTTTTTTTTTGTTTTTGAACTATAATTGACCTTCAACACTATAGTGTTTCTATAGTGTACAACATAGTGACATATTTCTAAACATGCCAAATGATCACCATAAGTTTAGCTGCCATCTGTCACCGTACAAAGAAATTACATTGTTATTGACTACATTCCTCATGACGTGACTCACTTTTTTTGTATTGTTTTTTGTACCTCTTAATCTCCCTCACCTATTTCTTTCCTCCCTACAATCTCCTCCTTCTGGCAACCACTTGCTTATTCTCTGTCTATGACTTTGTCTGTTTTGGTTTTTTCTTTTGCTTTGTTTTTACAGATTCCATATGTAAGTGGAATCATGCTGTATTTGTCTTTGACTTTTTTCAGTTAGCATGATACTCTTAAGTCCATGTTGTTTCAGATGTTGCAAATGGCAAAACTTTGTTTGTTTTTTTTTATGGAGGAGTAATATTGCATTGTATTTATATGCTATTTCTTGTTTACATATTAATCTATCGATGGGCACTTTAGTTACTTCTGTATTTTGGCTATTGCCCATAATACTGCAATGAACATAGAAGTATATATATCTTTTCAAATTAGTGTTACTATTTTTCTTGGGTAAATACAGGAGTAGAATTGCAAAATTGGAAAAACACATTAACACGTAGAAGCTAAATAATATTGCTACTAAATAATCATACATCATTGAATAAATTGAGAACTATCTGAAGACAAATGAAAACAAAAACATGATGATCCAAAATCTGTGGGACTGAAACAAATCTAAGAGAACTTTAGAGCAGTATAAGCCCACCACAAGAAACAGGAAAAATATCAACCAGCCATCCTCATACTTAGAATAACTAGAGTAAGAACAAACAAAACTCGAAGTTAGTAGAAGGAAGTAATAAAAATCAGAACAGAAACACATGAAACAGAGACTAAAAACAGTAGAAATAAATCGTTAGACCTAAGAATTTGTCCCAGGGATGCAAGGATGATGCAATATCTACAGATCAATCCGTGTGATATACCACATCAACAAGCTGAAGAATAGACATAGTATGAGCATCTCAAAAGATGCCCAAAAAAAGCTTTTAGCAAAATTAATTATCCATTTAGATAAAACATCTCAGTAAAGTTTGTATAGAGGGAGCAAACCTCAACATAATAATGCCATTTATAACAATCCCATAGCTAGCATCATATTCAGTGGTGAAATGCTGAAAGCATTTCTTCTTAGATAAAGAACAAGTAAAGAATACCTACTCTCAAAACTTTTATTGAACGTAGTTTTGAAATTCTAATCACAGCAATCAAACAAGAAAAAAGAAATGCAGATTGGAAAGGAAGAAATGAAACTGTCACTATTTTTAGATGATATGATACTAAATATAGAGAATCATAAAGACATCACAAGAAACTGTTAGAACTCATAAATGATTTCACTAAAGTGTAGAATGTAAAATTAGAATACAGAAATCTGATTTCTGTAAACAACAACAACAACAAAAAAAAACATGGTAAAGCGTCTTTCTACAATGCAGGCGACCTCAGTTCGAGCCCTGGGTTGGGAAGATCCCCTGGAGAAGGAAATGGCAATCCACTCCAGTACTGTTGCCTGGAAAATCCCATGGACAGAGGAGCCTGGTACGCTACAGTCTATGGGGTCACAAAGAGTCGGACATGACTGAGGGACTTCACTTCACTTCACTTCAAATCAGAAGTTAAGAAAACAATTCCACTTAAAATTGCATCTAAAAGAATAAAATTCCCAGGGATAAATTTAACTACAAGGTAAAATATCTATACTGAGAAAACTATAATACACTGTTGAAATAAAGAGGACACAGGAAATGCTCCTAGATCGGAAGAATTGGTTTTATTAATCTGACCATACTTCCCAAGACAATCTACACATTCATTGTAATCTCTATCAAACACCAACAGAATTTTTCATAGAACTAGAAACAAATAATCCTAAAACTTGTATAGAAACACAAAAGGCACCCCAATAGCCAAAGCAACTTTGATGTACCATGCTACCATGCTCCCTGACTTCAAACTGTGCTAGAAAGCTACAGTAATGAAAACAATATAACACTGGCACAAAAATAGACACAGAGATCAATGGAACAGAAGAAGAGCCCAGAATTAAACTCATATTTATATGGGCAATTAATCTATAACGAAAGGGGCAAGAATATACAAGGAGGAAACAACGGCCTGTTCAATAAATGGTGCTGGGGAAACTATATAGCTACATGTAAAAACATCAAAATGGACTACTTTTCATAACATATGTAAAAATAAACTCCAAATGGATTAAGGGCTTAAATGTAAACCTGAAACCATAAAACTCGTAAAAGAAAACATAGGCGGCATGCTCTTTGACATTTGTCTTAGCACTATTTTTTGAATATGTTTCCTTAGGCAGAGTGAACAAAAGCAAAAAATAAGCAAATGGAATGATATTAGACTAAAAGGCTTTTTAACAGCAAAAGAAGCTATCAATAAAACAAAATAGCAGCTTACTTAATAGGAAAATATATTCTCAAATGATATATCTAGTATGGGGTTGATATCCAAAATATACAAAGAAGTTATACAACTCAACATCAAAAGAACAAACAACCCAATTTAAAAATAGGCAGAGGCTCCCTGTGTAAAGTAATCATCCTCCAATTAAAGAATAATTTAAAAATCTTAAAAAATGAGATCTGAATAGACATTCTTCCAAAGAAGACATACAGATTGCCAATAGATGTATGAAAATATGCTCAATGTCACTAATCATTAGGGAAATTCAAGTTAAAACTACAATGAGATATCACCTTTAAACTGTCAGAATGGTTATTATCAAAGTAACAACAAATAAAAAGTGCTGATGAGGATATGCAGAAAAGAGAACGTTTGTGCACTATTTGTGGGAATGTTAATTGGTACAGACACTATGGAAAATAATATGCAGGCTTTTTGAAAAATTAAAAATAGAACTTCCATGCACATATAATCCAGCAATGTTACTTCAATCATTTGCAAAATCATTAGCTCAAGAGTGACTTTAATTGCCCACCTGGAGTATAATATTAAAAAGATTCTAAATACCTCGATATATTTATTAATAAAAACTCTCATGCTATTTTTGGTTTTTATTTTATCTATCATACAAAGTTTAGTGTTATTTATACCCTCTAGGAACAATGTGAAGTCAACTCTATTCCAAGTAACTCTATCCAACTATCAGAGTAAGACCATATGTAGAGATCAATATTAGCCCTGCAAGGGTTCACAGAAAATATACAAACCAGGGACTTAACAGATAATAATCAAGTCAATAAGTATAACCCCAAGGTAACAATTTAATAAGAAGGTATGGATGGGATGGGAGGAATAATAGAGCTAACATTCTTATGATGCATAACAAGAAGATGAGAGATAATGTTTAAGATAGGTGAGTCAAGAGACCAATTATATATGTGTTGTTAAACATATGTGATAAATGCCTGAAGGAACAATTCTAAGCTTTGAAAGTAAGAGTGTCCAGGAAGAGAGTGGGTTGTGGATTGAATAAGGAAATGTAGATGACTCTGCCTGTATATACACAAATATGTATGTGCACAAGTATCAGTATATATGTATACAACCATACACATATCCATAGTTACATATATAGATAAATAACATATATGCACACACAACGCATGGACACATTGTATACTTTTCACGTTACAAGCTCTGTGTGTGTGTGTATAAATATATTGAAAAAGATCATCAAGCAAGTTTTAAACATAATTGTAGTACATGTACACATACATACAGTTACATTTCCAGTAGCAGAGACCACACTTTACCCTTTAAGATCCAGGACTCTCAGTTTTTAAGTGTTTACTGAATTTAGAGGAATCTTTCATTGTAGAATAATTTAAATTATTCAAAAAGATATCTTTATATCATTTCTTTTGTAATTTTGTTGTTAATACCTACACTCAATGTCCTTGCTGACAGGTTATTGCTTAATACAATTAAATACCTGCTGTGCCGCAGACATATTATATATGATGTTTAATTTAATCCTCTACTTATCTGAGGTTAGTGGTGTTATCTCTGTTTTTTTAGCTTTACTGAGATATAATCAATATACAAAAAATTGCACACATTTAATGTATAGTTCTTATGACACCATCCCACAACAAAGGTACTAAATATGTCCGTCACCTCTATAACTTTGTAGGGCAAGTCACTCAGTCGTGTCTGACTCTTTGCGACTCCATGGACTATAGCCCACCAGGCTCCTCTTTCCATGGAATTCTCCAGGCAGGAATACTGGAGTGGGTTGCCAGGGGATCCTTCTGACCCAGGGGTCAAATCCGAGTCTCCTGCATTGCAGGCAGACTTTTTACCATCTAAGTGACCAGGGAAGCCACTAAAACTTTGTGTTCTTTTGTGGTTTTTGCTATTGTTGTTTTGGTGAGACACAGTATGAGACCTGTCTTTTTAACATGTTTTAATTCATAATGTCATATTATTAACTGTAGACACTATGTTCTATAACAGATCTCTAGAACTTACTCATTTTGCATAACAGAAATTTTATACACATTGAAAAACAATTTCCCATTTCCCTTTCTCTCTTCCCGATTGCTCAGCTGGTAAAGAATCTGCCTGCAGTGCAGGAGACCCCAAGTTGATTCCTGGGTCAGGAAGATCCCCTAGAGAAGGGATAGGGTACCCACTCCAGTATTCTTGGGCTTCTCTGTGGCTCAGATGTAAAGAATCTGCCTGCAATGTGGGAGACCTGGATTCGATCCCTGGGTTGGGAAGATCTCCTGGAGAATAGAAAAGCTACGCCTCTCCAGTATTCTGGCCTGGAGAATTCCATGGACTATACAGTCCACTCTTCCCGATTGCTCAGCTGGTAAAGAATCTGCCTGCAGTGCAGGAGACCCCAAGTTGATTCCTGGGTCAGGAAGATCCCCTAGAGAAGGGATAGGGTACCCACTCCAGTATTCTTGGGCTTCTCTGTGGCTCAGATGTAAAGAATCTGCCTGCAATGTGGGAGACCTGGATTTGATCCCTGGGTTGGGAAGATCTCCTGGAGAATAAAAAAGCTACGCCTCTCCAGTATTCTGGCCTGGAGAATTCCATGGACTATACAGTCCATGGTGGGCTGTATACCATGGGGTTGCAAAGAGTTGGACGCTATTGAGCAACTTTCACTTCACTTCACTTCATTCCCTTTCTCTCTGCTGCTGCTGCTGCTAAGTCGCTTCAGTCGTGTCCGACTCTGTGCGACCCCGTAGACGGAAGCCCACCAGGCTCCCCCGTCCCTGGGACTCTCCAGGCAAGAACACTGGAGTGGGTTGCCATTTCCTTCTCCAATGCATGAAAGTGAAAAGTGAAAGTCAAGTCGCTCAGTCGTGTCCGACTCTTAGCGACCCCACGGACTACAGCCCACCAGGCTCTGTCCATGGGATTTTCCAGGCGAGAGTACTGGAGTGCGGTGCCACTGCCCTTTCTCTCTAGCTCCTGGCAAACACAGTTCTATTCTCTGCCTCTGTAAGTGTGACTGTTTTATATATCCCGTATAAGTGGAATCACATAGTATTTGTCCTTTTGTGACTGAAAGCGACCCCACGGACTACAGCCCACCAGGCTCTGTCCATGGGATTTTCCAGGCGAGAGTACTGGAGTGCGGTGCCACTGCCCTTTCTCTCTAGCTCCTGGCAAACACAGTTCTATTCTCTGCCTCTGTAAGTGTGACTGTTTTATATATCCCGTATAAGTGGAATCACATAGTATTTGTCCTTTTGTGACTGAACTATCTCACTTATCATTATGTCTAGTTTCATCCGTGTCACAAATGACAGAACTTTCTTTTTAAAGTTTTTATTTTCGTCTGTAATATGATGTAACACATGTTCTTTGTCTATACATCTGTCGATGGATATTTCAGTTGTTTCCATATCTTAGCTACTGTGAATAATGCTGTAATAAATGTGGAAATACAGAAGCCTCTTGCGGATCTTTTCATTTCTTTCGGACATAAATCCAGAAGTAGGATGGCTGGATCGTATAGTGGTTCTATTTTCTATATGTCAGTACTCTTTTCCATAGTGGATGCACCATTCAAATCCCCACCGCCCATGATGTATAAAGTTTCCATTTTTCAACATCCACACTGATACTTTTCGTTTTATGATAGTAGTCATCCTAACAGGTGTGAGGTGATGTGTTCTGTGTTTTTCAATTTTAATATCTCTGATTATTAGCACCATCAGGCAGCTTTCCATATGCCTTTGGCCCTTTGTATGTTTTCTTAACTGGTTGTTATTCCCCTATGTTCTTATTTGAAAGCCAGCATGGCGTAGTAGTGGATTGTGGTGTATAAAATTTTGAATTTGTCTTCTAAGTACTCTGAGGCAAATTTCTCAATTCTCTCATGTAAAAATGATAACCATATGTAACTTTTATAGTAGCAGTAGAGACTTAAAGTATATGAAACTTAGAGCACAGTATCTGGGTCATAGTGAACATAACATAAATGGTAGGGAAGATTGAGTCAGGTATTAACAACAATAATAATTACAATATATTGCTATCACAGCTCCCCTCCATAATAAGAACGATTGTCCTTGGTCTTTGCTATAGAAGTAAAGTTGAATATAGAAGCATTTTCCATAGTTCTCATTGTTCTTAACCTTTTAAAGTCATTTTCTCAACTCAGCCATTACCTTACTTAGAAATTTAAAGCTATTACTCCTACCTCTGTCTTCACTGACTAATCTCTTGATCTGAGGTCTTGACATGAAATGAAAAAGCTGCAGGGCTTCTTCCAGTATTCATTTCTGCAGACTAAACATGTCCAAGTTGTCTGATTTTTTTTAACCATATGAAATAATATGTATGTGCATGGTAGAGTTATTGAATTTTGAAGCTTTGGGGGGCTTTAAACCGAAGGCCATGTAGCTAGTCAGCCGTTGAAGTTAGTCTAGAACCCACTTCCCCAGATTCTTACTGGGAACTAAACAATAACATGCATGTGATAGTAACAACCAGAAAATAAAAAATATGAGAGTGCTTGGTAATCAAAAATATCTCCATCTAGAGGGCACATGTGGGCTTTGGTGTGGGGCTAATTTTGGTCTATCTTGTCTGGTTCTTTGAAGTTCGTGTTAGTGCAAGATACTGATATACGCCCAATGGGACTTCACAAGCATGTCTTGCCCAGATGGAGAATTTCTCCATGAAGTTATTTCCAGTTTTCTCCCCTGATTCTAAACTATCAGGAGGGCTCATGAGGGCTGCAATGACACTCAACTCAAATTGCCATTTCTCAGAGGTTGGTCAGTCCTGCACCATGATAGCCCATGAAACAAAGCTGTGTGACTAGGAAGAAATATGAAACGCCTGCTTTTCTAGCACTTTTTTTTTTTTTTTTTCTAGCATTTTTTAATGGAGTCACCATTTTTCACTTTCAGTTTCTTTTGGGGAGGTGTTGAGTGCTAAAGTTTCTCCTTGTCCACTGGTCCTGACCCTTTCTGAATACTGGAGCCCTAGAGCACTGGAATGTTGGGGGTGCTCAGTGGCTCATAGCCTGATGTACAGGCAAGACCTCTCCCCTGGCCCTGAGTAGAAGTCAGACATTGACTCTCTTGGAGTTTGAATAGGAACTCTTTAGTGATATGGGCTACTTGCTTTTTCTTTTTCTAAACTGAAATATTTATATTTTATTAAATCCATTACAAACAGCGAACCATCCTAGCACTGTTAGGGGATTCAGTTCAGTTCAGTTCAGTCGCTCAGTTGTGTTAGACTCTTTGTGACCCCATGAATTGCAGCACGCCAGGCCTCCCTATCCATCACCAACTCCTGGAGTTTACCCAAACTCATGTCCATCGAGTTGGTAATGCCATCCAGCCATCTCATCCTCTGTCGTCCCCTTCTCCTCCTGCTCCCGATTCTTCCCAGCATCAGGGTCTTTTCCAGTGAGTCAACTCTTCGCATGAGGTGGCCAAAGTATTGGAGTTTCAGCTTCAGCATCAGTCCTTTCAATGAATATCCAGGGCTAATCTCTGTTAGGATGCACTGGTTTGATCTCCTTGCAGTCCAAGGAACTCTCCAGAGTCTTCTCCAATATCACAGTTCAAAAGCATCAATTCTTCAGCACTCAGCTTTCTTCACAGTCCAAATGTCACATACATACATGACCACTGGAAAAACAATAGCCTTGACTAGACGGACCTTTGTTGGCAAAGTAATGTCTCTGCTTTTGAATAAACTATCTAGGTTGGTCATAAATTTCCTTCCAAGTAGTAAGCATCTTTTAATTTCATGGTTGCAATCACCATCTGCAGTGATTTTGGAGCCCCCCAAAATAAAGTCTGACACTGTTTCCACTGTTTCCTCATCTATTTCCCATAATGTGATGGAACCAGATGCTATGATCTTCGTTTTCTGCATGTTGAGCTTTAAGCCAACTTTTTCACTCTCCTCTTTCACTTTTATCAAGAGGCTTTTTAGTTCCTCTTCACTTTCTGCCATAAGGGTGGTATCATCTACTTATCTGAGGTTATTAATATTTCTCCAGGCAATCTTGATTCCAGCTTGTACTTCCTCCAGCCCAGCTTTTCTCATGATGTATTCTGCATGTAAGTGAAACAAGCAGAGTGACAATATACAGGCTTGACATACCAGTCTGTTGTTTGATGTCCAGTTCTAACTGTTGCTTCCTGACCTGCATATAGGTTTCTCAAGAGACAGGTCAGGTGATCTGGTATTCCCATCTCTTTCAGAGTTTTCCACAGTTTATTGTGATCCACACAGTCAAAGGCTGTGGCATAGTCAATAAAGCAGAAATAGATGTTTTTCTGGAACTCTCTTGCTTTTTCCATGATCCAGCAGATGTTGGCAATTTGATCTCTGGTTCCTCTGCCTTTTCTAAAACCAGCTTGAACATCAGGGAGTTCACGGTTCACGTATTGCTGAAGTCTGGCTTGGAGAATTTTGAGCATTACTTTACTAGCAGTCCACACACCTGGAACTTCCCTGGCAGTCCAGTGACTAAGACACTGCAATCTCAATGCAAGGGGCTCAGGTTTGATCCCTGGTCAGGGAACTAGATCCCACGTACTGCAACTAAGAATTCATATGCCACAACTGAAAGATTCTGCATGCTGAGATGAAGATTCCCACATGCCACAACTAAAACCCAGCACAGCCAAATAAATAAATATTAAAAAAAAAATAAACCTCCACACACATGCACACACCCAATTACTTCCAATATCAATTTCCTCTTCTCTGTAAGGATTTTTCACTCTCTAACATATTATTGAATTAGTTGGGTTATTGTTTATTGACTTCTGTCCCCTACTAGAATTTGAGTTCCACAGACCCAAAACTTTTTGTCCAGTGAGATGTCCCAAGCACCTAGAACAGTGCCTGGCGCATTAGTAAATGCTCAATAAATCCTTGTTGGTTAAGTGACTAGATTTGGAAGTTGGAATATCATACTTGTTTATTACCTTTTAAAGACGAGCTGGCATCTTGGCAGAGAAGTGTATTCATGCGCAAGGTAAGATCTCTAAGATCCCTCCCAACTTAATGTATCTCTGGGTTTTGTCCTCACTTAGGCTTCCTTCACCATGAACTGCATTTCATTTTTGAGGAACCAAAGCAGTTTCCTAGGCTCATTGTTTATTCTGAGCAAAATTGCCCTCATGTTTAACATGCATTGTGTGAATGATTCACTCTTGGGTGTATGTAGGGTGTGTAGGCAAATCATAGGTAGGTAGGTCATATTGTACTCTCAAGGAGAAGTTGCAGCCAAATGTATTTCACAAAAGTGAAAAACTGGAGGCACAGAACATATCTATTGAACAGTCCTCAGTTACAATGGGATAGGTCATGTTGATTTTCTAGTTCATTTAGCCTTTTCTCATGAAGCAGTATTGAAGTTTGTCAAATACCTTATCTGCATGGAGATTATCATGTGTGTTTTTTTTTTAACCTTTCTTTTTTAAAATTGTACCTATTATTTAATTTTTGGGCTGTGCTAGGTCTTCGTTGCTGTGCGGCCCTTTCTCTGGTTGCTGCGAGCAGAGGCTATTCTCTAGTTGCGGTGCGCCAGCTTCTCACTGTGGTGGTTTCTCTTGTGGAGCACAGGCCTAGGGCATGTGGACTTCAGGAGTTTCAGCTCCTGGGCTCTGGAGCACAGGCTCAGTAGTCGTGGTGTGTGGACTCATTTGCTCTGAGGCATGTGAGATCTTTCCAGACCAAGGATCGAATCTGTGTCTCCTGCTTTGGCAGGAGAATTTTTCACCACTGAGCATCATGCAAGCTCCTATCGTGTAGTTTTTGTCCTTCATTCTATTGATACAGGGCTTCTCTTGTGGCTCAGCTGGTAAAGAATCTGCCTGCAGTGCGGGAGACCTGGGTTCACTCCCTGGGTTAGGAAGATCCCCTGGAGAAGGGAAAGGCTACCCACTCCAGTGTTCTGGCCTAGAGAATTCCATGGACTCTATAGTTCATGGGGCCGCAAAGAGTCATACAGGACTGAGTGGCTTTCACTATTGATACAGTGTATCCCATTAACTGATTTTCAGATGTTAAGCCAACTTTACATTGTTGGGATAAATCCCACTTGATAATGTATAATCCTTTTTATATATTGGTGGATTCAATTTGCTAGTGTTTTGTTGAGAATTTTACATCTATATTTATTAAAAATATTGGTGTGTAAACTTTCTCTTTATGTTGTATTGATTTTTAAAATACCATGAAGATAAATGAGCCTATGGATAGTAATCCAATCATCTAAGAACTTGCATCCTTGAACAATTATTTTTAAAAAACTTTCATCTTTCATTTTTCTGAGTTCTTTTTTTTTCTTTTTTTTTAAATTAATTTTTATTTTTTTAGTTTGTTTTGCTTTATCATTTTTCTGAGTTCTTAAGGAAGTTATTCATTATTATTGAACAGTTATGGAGAAAGTTATCTCATTCTAAACCTTAAGGGCAATGATATATTCCATTCTATGATCTCATATACATATGCCAAAGGGCACAGTCAGTTCAGTTCAGTTCAGTCGCTCAGTCATGCCCAACTCTTTGCAACCCCATGGACTGCAGCACGCCTGTCCATCAACTCCAGAAGTTTACTCAAGCTCATGTCCATTGAGTCGGTGATGCCATCCAACCATTTCATCCTGTCATCCCCTTCTCCTCTAGCCTTCAATCTTTCCCAGCATCAGAGTCTTTTCCAATGAGTCAGTTCTTCAAATCAGGTGGCCAAAGTATTGGTTTTTCAGCTTCAGCCTCAGTCCTTCCAATGAATATTCAGGACTGACTTCCTTTAGGACAGACTGGTTGGATCTCCTTGTGGTCCAAGGAACTCTCAAGAGTCTTCTCCAATACCACAGTTCAAAAGCATCAGTTCTTTGGTGCTCAGCTTTGTTTATAATACAACTCTCACATCCATACATAGCTACTGGAAAAACCATAGCTTTGACTAGACAGACTTTTGTTGGCAAAGTAACGTCTCTGCTTTTTAATATGCTCTCTAGATTGTAGGGCTTCCCTGGTGGCTCAGAGGTTAAAGCGTCTGCCTGGAATGTGGAAGACCTGGGTTCAATCCCTGGGTCGGGAAGATCCCTTGGAGAAGGAAATGGCAAACCATTCCAGTACTCTTGCCTGGAGAATCCGATAGAGGGAGGAGCCTGGTAGGCCCCAGTCCATGGCGTCACAAAGAGTCGGACACAAGTGAGCAACTTCACTCACTCTAGATTGTTCATAACTTTTCTTCCAAGGAGCAAGCATCTTTTAATTTCATGGCTTCAGTCACCATCTGCAGTGATTTTGGAGCCCCCCCCCAAAATAAAATTTATTTATAAATGTTATGTAATTATTATCCAATTAGTTGAATTTAAATTCTTAACTTTCAGGAGTTTTCTGGCAGTCCAATGGTTAGGACTTAGTGCTTTTGGTGGCCCAGGTTCAATCCCTGATTGGGAAACTAAGATCCCACAGCCATACAATGCAGCCAAAAATAAATAAATTCATTAATAAATAATAAACAAACAACACATTCTTTAACTTTTGCCGATTTTATCTCCAGCATCTGCTTTCTGGGCATTTTGCATCTAATTCTGACTTTTGTTGATAAGGAAAACTGAGACTTGGCTAACAATTTAGTAATGTTATATTAAAGATTATGTATCAGTTACCTTGGAGAAGGAAATGGCAACCCACTCCAGTGTTCTTGCCTGGAGAACCCCGGGGACCAGGAGCCTGGTGGGCTGCCGTCTATGGGGTCGCACAGAGTTGGACACGACTGAAGTGACCTATTGCTGTGTAACATGATCTCAAAACTGAGTGACTTAAAACATCTGCGTTTCATTATTGCTCATGATTCTGTCCGATTCTTTGTGACCACATGGACTATACAGTCCATGGAATTCTCCAGGCCAGGATACTGAAGTGGGTAGCCTTTCCCTTCTCCAGGGGATCTTCCCAACCCAGGGATCGAACCCTGGTCTCCCGCATTGCAGGCAGATTCTTTACCAGCTGAACCACCACAAGCTGGGATCAAGATTGCTGGGAGAAATATCAATAACCTCAGATATGCAGATGACACCACCCTTATGGCAGAAAGTGAAGAGGAGCTAAAAAGCCTCTTGTTGAAAGTGAAAGAGGAGAGTGAAAAAGTTGGCTTAAAGCTCAACATTCAGAAAATGAAGATCATGGCATCTGGTCCCATCACTTCATGGGAAATAGATGGGGAAACAGTAGAAACAGTGTCAGACTTTATTTTTAGGGGTTCCAAAATCACTGCAGATGGTGAGTGCAGCCATGAAGTTAAAAGACGGTTACTCCTTGGAAGAAAAGTTATGACCAACCTAGATAGCACATACAAAAGCAGAGACATTACTTTGCCGACAAGGTCCGTCTGGTCAAGGCTATGGTTTTTCCAGTGGTCATGTATGGATGTAAGAGTTGGACTGTGAAGAAGGCTGAGCGCCGAAGAAGTGATGCTTTTGAACTGTGGTGTTGGAGAAGACTCTTGAGAGTCCCTTGGACTGCAAGGAGATCCAACCAGTCCTTTCTAAAGGAGATCAACCCTGGGATTTCTTTGGAAGGAATGATGCTAAAACTGAAACTCCAGTACTTTGGCCACTTCATGCGAAGTGTTGACTCATTGGAAAAGACCCTGATGCTGGGAGGGATTGGGGGCAGGAGGAGAAGGGGACGACCAAGGATGAGATGGCTGGATGGCATCACTGACTCAATGGACGTGAGTCTGGGTGAACTCCGAGAGTTGGTGATGGACAGGGAGGCCTGGCGTACTGCGATTCATGGGGTCGCAAAGAGTCGGACACGACTGAGCGACTGAACTGAACTGAACTGAATATGATTCTGTAGGTTGAGTGGGTGGTTCTACTTGTCTCAGTGAAGTTCATTCAGGTGCTGCATTCAGTTGGTGGCTTGACTCGAGACAGAGGGACTGAGATACTTCACTCCCATTGCTGGGCACTTGGTATTTCTTGTCAGTGAGACCCCTCTTTCCATTCAGTTGTCTGGAATGAGTTCATTTACTTATAGCAGAAGCATTCCAGGAAGGCAGAAGCAGATGCTGCAAGGTCTCTTGAACCTCCACTGTGATGTTCACACAATGTCACTTTTACCGAATTCTACTGCAAGTTGAAAAGACCAGCTCAGATTCAAAGGATGGGAAAAAAGGCCCCACCTCTTGGGACTTCCGTGGCAGTCCAGTGGTTAAGACTCTGCACTTCCACTGTAGGGGGTTGTGGGTTCAATCTCTGATCTAGGAACTAAGATTCCACATGCCATGTGGCCAAAATATTTTTAAAACGTAAAAAAATTCCACATCTTGAGGAGATGATCCATAAAACATTGTGGCTATTTTGAAAATCTACTACCATATATATTTCAAGCAAAGTATGTAAGTCACTTCAGTTCTTTAAATGAGAATTCTCATGTATCACATTAACACTTAGTGCAATCTGTTCAGTCTAGAAAGTATGAATGATAATATGCTTTAAAATGGTTTTGAAACTCATCTATTTTGGAAATTGAGATTAAAAACAAGTAAATTCCAGAATAGGAAAAAAATTAAGTGGAATAAGATAGTGTTTAAAATCAGAAACCACTGGGATAACAATGTCAAATGGTAATACTAACAAGCCACCCTAATTTTAGTACACTAAATTTTGAAAACACTCTACCCTTATCTATTTGGCTAGCAAAAATAGATTACTCAAGGAATTGTTTGTCTTATGATTGGCCCAAAATATCACATCCAAGTTTAAACTCATATATTTTGTGTCACATGATTGACATGAGACATTAGTTTGATAAAATTTCAAGTTGACACAAATTGAATCCTATTCAAATGAAAAAGATAGTATACGGCATAAATATTTGTGTGGCACCTACCCTGTGCATTATGAGGGTCATGGTGGAGAGGTCTGACAGAATGTGTTCCACTGGAGAAGGGAATGGCAAACCACTTCAGTATTCTTTCCTTGAGAACCCCATGAACAGAATGAAAAGGCAAAATGGTAGGATACCGAAAGAGGAACTCCCCAGTCAGTAGGTGCCCAATATGCTGCTGGAGATCAGTGGAGAAATAACTTCAGAAAGAATGAAGGGACGGAGCCAAAGCAAAAACAATACCCAGTTATGGATGTGACTGGTGATAGAAGCAAGGTCCGATGCTGTAAAGAACAATATTGCATAGGAACCTGGAATGTCCGGTCCATGAATCAAGGCAAATTGGAAGTGATCAAACAAGAGATGGCAAGGGTGAATGTCAACATTTTAGGAATCAGTGAACTAAAAAGGACTGGAATGGGTGAATTTAACTCAGATGACCATTATATCTACTACTGTGGGCAGGAATCCCTCAGAAGAAATGGAGTAGCCATCATGGTCAACAAAAGAGTCCGAAATGCAGTACTTGGATGCAATCTCAAAAATGACAGAATGATCTCTGTTTGTTTCCAAGGCAAACCATTCAATATCACAGTAATCCAAGTCTATGCCCCAACCAGTAACGCTGAAGAAGCTGAAGTTGAATGGTTCTATGAAGACCTACAAGACCTTTTAGAACTAACACCCAGAAAAGATGTCCTTTTCATTATAGGGGACTGGAATGCAAAAGTAGGAAGTCAAGAAACACCTGGAGTAACAGGCATGTTTGGCCTGGGATGCGGAATGAAGCAGGCAGAGGCTCATAGAGCTCAGCCTCTAAGTCATGTCCAGCTCTTTGGGACCCCCTGCACTGCAGCACACCAGTCTTCACTGTCCTTCACTGTTTCCCAGATTTTGTGCAAATGCATGTCTGTAGAGTCAGTGATGCTATCTAATCATCTTATCCTCTGCCGCCCCCTTCTCCTCTTGCCCTCAGTTTTTCCCAGCATCAGAGTCTTTTCCAATGAGTCAGTTCTTTGTATCAGCCAGCCAAAGTACTCAGATTCAGCTTCAGCATCAGTTTTTCCAATGAATATTCGGGGTTGATTTCCTTTAGGATTGACTGGTTTGATCTTCGTGCAGTCCAAGGGACTCTCAAGAGTCTTCTCTAACACCACAGTTCGAAAGCATCAATTCTTCAGTGCTCAGCTTTCTTTACGGTCCAATTCTCACATCTGTACATAACTACTGGAAAAATCATAGCTTTGACTAGATGGACCTTTCCTGGCAAAGTGATGTCTCTGATTTTTAATATGCTGTCTAGGTTTGTCATAGCTTTCCTTCCAAGGAGCAAGCGTCACTGTCCTCAGTGATTTTGGAGCTCAAGAAAATAAAATCTATCACTGCTTCTGCTTTTCCCCTTCTGTTTGCCGTGAAGTGATGAGACCAAATGCCATGATCCTAGTTTTCTGAATGTTGAGTTTCAAATCAGCTTTTTCACTCTCCTCTTTCACCTTCATCAAGAGGCTCTTTAGTTCCTCTTTGCTTTCTGCCATAAGGGTGGTGTCATCTGCATATCTGAGGTTATTGCTATTTCTCCCAGCAATCTTGATTCCAGCTTGTGATTCATCCAGCCCAGCAGTTTGCATGATGTATTCTGCATATAAATTAAATCAAGACGGTGACAACATACAGCCCTGTCGTACTCCTTTCCCAATTTTGAACCAGTCTGTTGTTCCATATCCAGTTCTAACTACTCATCATAGGAGAGATCCTTGCAAATGAAGAATGAGGCAGGCAGCCTGATGGAGAGAAAATGGGTGATCCACCAACAGGATCCACACGAGCAGCGAAACCACAAGAAGATGCCAGGTTCTTTAGAGTGTCGAGTGAGCTCCCTGCACTGGGTTAGCCAAGCAGGCAAGACTAATGCGGGCTGTACCGGCCAGCAGGAGGGAAACTGCTGCCGCGTGTGTCTGAGTGCAGGCTGGGCATGGGGGCCTTTGCTGGGCATGTCTGCTTGGCAGGATCCATCTGGGCCAGTGGAGGGAGGGCCACGTCTCCCTCATATGCTAAAGTTCATGAACTGTGAGGAATGGGGTGCCTGCTCTGGAGTTCACCCCTCTGTCGACCAGCGTGGTGACGGGGGTCCCGAGAACCAGGCCTCCTGTCTGCCTGGTGCTCCACAGAGCAACCTGGAACTTGGGGAAAGGTCAGGAGGGCCAGAGGTTGATGCTGCTTCAGCCTTTGAGCCCGTGGACTTTGAGAAGTGCCTGTGGGCATCTGAGCTGGCCTGGCAGTGAAGGTGGATTAGTCCATGCTCGAGGTTCTGGTTGGAGAACTTCTCCTGGCTTCTGTGGTGAACAAGCATGGGCCTGATCCAATTTCTTTACGAGGGTATAAACCTTTTGTGTTCAACTGAAGGGAGTCACTGGGGATGAACTTCAGAGATGAGTGAGGGTAAACTCCTCCCTGGTGTGAGGAGCTCCCCTCAGCCCACCCTACCTTTGGCTAATTACTCTGTGTTGGCAAATCTGAGTCAGAAGAGGGACCCGGGGACACCTTTGACATCCCCATCAAATGTGGGCGAGGTTTTGACTTCTTGCCAAGCGGTGGGGCGGCTGGATCCACAGCATAGACAGGGCTATAAAAACGGAATAGGCGGCAGCCTGCGTCAGCCCCCACCGCTGCCGCCCTCAGTTTGGGAGGGGGTGATTTATATGGGGTGCGAGCACAGAAGAGGGAGTGGGTGAGCGCACCCATGGAGGGGCAGGAGTACTTGCCTTTGAGGAGACGTGCGCGGGCAGGACGGGCTCGGCATCATCACGCAAACGCACCACGCCTTCCTTCACACCATTACCCATTCCAGGCCTGCTCAGGACGGCGGAGACTCAGTCCTGGGGAGCAAAACGGGGCACGGTGAGAAGGCGGCCTCCACCATCCGCCCAGGGCCTGTGATTCATCCTCAATGACCCGATGCCAGCACTGCCGCAGAGGCACGCTTCGCCTAACCTGACTTCAGTCTCCCTGCAGGATAAAGACACCAGAACCCCCATCTGGATGCCAGAGTCCCCTGCCCTGACTGCTTAATCATTTACAAGAGCCTTCCCATCAGCTCTGTGATTTCGTCATCACCAACAGGCCTCTGAGTCCTCTGTTGTTTTCCAAGCTGGCACCAACCTCCTAGGTTGGCTCAGAGAGGTTAAGCTGCCAGCCAGGTCACACAGCAGGAGGCGGGGGTGGGGTGGGCTCTAGAACGTGGAGGCCGGAGGTCTCCACCTGCCCTGGAGCCGAACCCACTTTGGGGTGATGCCAGCTTGGATCTGAGATTCCGTTCTCAGAAATACTTTTAGAAAATTAATCTTTGGACCTCCCTAGTAGTTCAGTGGTTAAGAATCGCCTGCCAACGCAAGGCACGTGGGTTTGATCCCTGGTCTGGAAAGCTCCCACATGCGTGGGGCAACTAAGCCTGTGTGCCACAACTGCTGAGCCCTCATGCCCAGAGCAGCCACCTCAATGAGAGGCCACCCATTGCAACAAAGAGCAGCTCTGGCTTGCTGGAGCCAGGGAAAGCCCGCTTACAGTGACAGAGACCCAGGGCAGCCAAAATCAGCAAATACAAGTAACTTTTCAAATTAGAGATAGTCTTTGTCCTCCTGTGTGGCTGCCTGCCCTTTGTGGCCACCTGCCCTTTGTGGCCAAGCTTATAGTAAGTCTCCTAATACTTGAGGATTTCTCCCTGGAAACCTGTAAGCTGATCAATTAGGGAGTCCCTGGAGAAAGAGAACCAGGAATGGCTCTCTTGACAAAAGAGAACCATTTTGGCCTAAGCCATAGTGTGATCGAAGCCAGGAGGCAATGACTGCCCTTGAACAGGTCTCAGTAATTAACGATCTTAAGAGAACAAAGGAAGGCAGGAACAGAGAAAAGTCAGTCAAATAGTAGTGCAGTAATAAGGCAGATAATAAACTGGAAAATTCTGAAAGAGATGGGAATACCAGACCACTTGACCTGCCTCTTGAGAAACCTGTATGCAGGTCAGGAAGCAATAGTCAGAACTGGACATGGAACAACAGACTGGTTCCAAATAGGAAAAGGAGTACGTCAAGGCTGTATATTGTCACCTGCTTACTTAATTTATATGCTGAATACATCATGAGAAACACTGGGCTGGATGAAGCACAAGCTGGAATCAAGATTGCTGGGAGAAATATCAATAACCTCAGATATGCAGATGACACCATCCTTATGGCAGAAAGTGAAGAGGCACTAAAAAGCCTCTTGTTGAAAGTNTTAACTTATATGCAGAGTACATCATGAGAAATGCTGGACTGGAAGAAACACAAGCTGGAATCAAGATTGCTGGGAGAAATATCAATAATCTCAGATATGCAGATGACACCACCCTTATGGCAGAAAGTGAAGAGGAGCTAAAAAGCCTCTTGTTGAAAGTGAAAGAGGAGAGTGAAAAAGTTGGCTTAAAGCTCAACATTCAGAAAACGAAGATCATGGCATCTGGTCCCATCACTTCATGGGAAATAGATGAGGAAACAGTGTCAGACTTTATTTTTGGGGGGCTCCCAAATCACTGCAGCCATGAAATTAAAAGACACTTACTCCTTGGAAGAAAAGTTATGACCAACCTAGATAGCATATTCAAAAGCAGAGACATTACTCTGCCAACAAAGGTCTGTCTAGTCAAGGCTATGGTTTTTCCTGTGGTCATGTATGGATGTGAGAGTTGGACTGTGAAGAAGGCTGAATGCCAAAGAATTGATGCTTTTGCACTGTGGTGTTGGAGAAGACTCTTGAGAGTCCCTTGGACTGCAAGGAGATCCAACCAGTCCATTCTGAAGGAGATCAGCCCTGGGTGTTCAATGGAAGGACTAATGCTGAAGCTGAAATTCCAATACTTTGGCCACCTCATGCGAAGAGTTGACTCACTGGAAAAGACTCTGATGCTGGGAGGGATTGGGGGCAGGAGAAGAAGGGGACGACAGAGGATGAGATGGCTGGATGGCATCACTGACTCTATGGACGTGAGTCTGAGTGAACTCCAGGAGTTGATGGACAGGGAGGCCTGGTGTGCTGTGATTCATGGGGTCACAAAGAGTTGGACACAACTGAGCACCTGAACTGAACTGAACTAAATAAGGCAGAGCCCTAGTTCCTCCTCAAAGGATATACATAATAATAAATATATCTTTGAGTTCTGTTGGAACTGAGTCCCCCAAGCAGGTGGAGGGTAGAATGATGTTGATCCTCCTGACTTCAATCAACTAAAGCTTGGACTCTGGAACTTTGCCCTAATTCTATGCTGAATTCTCCTCTACTCAAGCCCCTTCCTGAATACTCATGGACTCTAAGCTTAAAACTTCCCCAGTTTTGCTGTCCAGAGAGACATTGCTTGGAAAAGGTCCCTTGTACTTCCCTTAACTTGCTGCAGGAAATAAATCCTTCCTTCTCCCCATCTTTGGCTTGGTTATGTCTATTGGCTTAACATTCACGAAGAGTCAAACCCAGTCGTCAGATTAACACAGGTTTGTGTCCAAATTTCCTCCTATAAAAAAATGTTTTTTCCTCTTTGTAAGGACGCCCAGTCCTAATGGATAAGAGTCCACCCTAACAACCTCAAGTAATAAATCCTCCCTTCTCCTCATCTTTGGACTTGGTTGTGTGCTTGACATCCACCAAGAGGTGAACACACTGTTTTGGTAACAAACCTACCTTTAACCTCCCAGAGGAAGCACACTCAAAGCTTAGCCAACCACAGGGAAAGGACCAGGAGGAAAAACACAACATGAAGGACTGGTGTCACCGAGATGCTGCTGGGCATTGCTGTGCTTGGCGGCCTCAGTACCCACGCTTTAAAATCACCCAGTGAACCAACAGGCTTCCTTGGGACTTTGCTGGTGGTCCAGTGGTTAGGAATCCGCCTTCCAGTGCAGGGGACGTGGGTATGATCCCTGGTGGGGGAACTAAGATCCTACATGCCACAGGGCAGCTGGAACTTGAGCCAAAAATAAAAAGTATTTTTAAAATATTATGCTTTCCTGTGCTCAGTCACATGTCACCCCATGGACTGTAGCCTGCCAGGCTCTTCTGTCCATCCCAGCAGGAATACTGGAGTGGGTTGCCATTTCCTCCTCCAGGGGATCTTCCTGACCTGGGGATCGAACTCGTGTCTCCTGTGGCTGGCGGATTCTTTAGCACTGTGCTACCAGGGAGGCCCCGAGCTCTCCTGTAAATGATGCAAATGGGGCAGATATCTGCTGAGCCAGCCGTGGAAGCCCCTCCTGCTGTCTGGGCCCTCCCAAGCACCCGCTGGTATGGGACATCTTAGGAAGCACAAGCAGGAGTCTGTTCCAAGTGGCCTCTGCCGCTGTTTCCTACCTAAAATGGTCCCTGACTCGGGGAGGAAGGGCCAGAACTTAAGGAAGAGCCTGGGCCTCCTGAGGTGCCAGGCAGGAGCCACAGCCAACGGTGCAGTGACCATGGGACATAAAGGCAAATCAAGCTCCCAGCGGCCAGAGCAGGAACACCCTGAGCAACACGAGCGGCTGAGTAGCACAGGATCATTATCATTATTATTTTGGCAGCACCACAGCATGCTGGAACTTAGTTCCCCAACCAGGGATGGAACCCACACCCCCTGTAGCGCAAGAGTGGAACCTTAACCGCTGGACCAGCAGGGAAGTCCCAGCAGTGTTGGATTATAACCCGAAGTGCAAAATAAATATCCACAAGTCCACACGAACATAAATAAATAACTGAATAAATAAATGAGGAGGAAGAGACAAATGTCCCAGGATGAAGAATCCCAAGTAACTGACACAGGTGCTCAGCCCTGGAAGAACGAAGCATAAGCAGGAGCCCCGAGGTGTGGGCCATGGGTGGTGACCTCCTTCCAAAGGGCACAGTGCAGAGAGTGCAGGGGAGCCACTTTAGTGAAGACAGCTGCCAGAAAAGCCCCGCAGCCAGGTGATCGCGGTCGGCACCACAGTGGGAAGTCACGCTCACGCACGCGCCCTGGCCACCTGTGTGATGAAAAAGGCTCCTCCTCTCCGAAGCCCAGTCTAATCACGAGAGAAACATCGCACAAATCCCAACCAAGGGCCGTCCTACAGAACACCAGACCATTCTCCTCCAACCTGTTAAGGTCATCAAAACCAAGAGAGCCTGAGAACCTATCTCAGCCCAGAGAAGCTAAAGCGAAGCGATGGTGATGACTAAATGTAACGTGAGGATCCTGGGGTAGAAAAAGGACATTAGGGAAACACGAAGAAAATACGAATAAACAATGGACTTTAATTATCTGCCTGCTGATGCAAAGGACATGGGTTTGATCCCTGGTCCAGCAAGACTGCACAGGCCTGGGGGCAACCTACCCCACAAATCCCAGCTACTGAATCTGAGCTCTAGGGCCGAAGAGCCACAACCCCTGAAGCTTTGTGCCCTGGAGCCTTTGCTCCGCAGTAAGTGAAGCCAGCACAATGAGAAGCCCATTAGGTCCCACAATTAGAGAGTAGCCCCACCGCCACAACTAGAGAAAGCCTGCCAGCAGCCAAACTAGGAAAAGTTTTAAAAATTAATCACTTTAAAAATAATGACATATCAGTATTTGTTCATTAGTTGTGACAAAAGTAACATACTAACAGAAGATGTTATTAATACAGGAAATTGGGAGCGTGCAGTCGGGGGGAACTCTGAATTACTTTTGCAACTTTTCTAAATCTGAAACTGCTCCCAAACAAACAAAGAGAAACTAGGCTGGAGGGCTTTTTCTCAGCCCATTGCTGGGCACTCCGTCTGGGGTGCCTGCCACTGTGTCACGCCCCACGTGTCTGCTGATGCTCAGCGCCACTACCAGCGCTCTGGGGGACTGTCTCCACGGCTGGGCGCCTGCGTGCGAACAATGCAACCTTTCTTTCTTTCTTTCTGTATTTATTTATTTGGCTGCTTCGGTCTTAGCCGCGGCGCCCAGGATCTTTCTTTGAGCTGCACAAGCTTCGCTGCACCTCGGCCCTGGAAGAAGGGAAGCATAAGCAGGAGCCCTGACGTGTGGGCCGGGGTCTTAGCTCCCGACTAGGAATCAAACCCACGTCCCCTGCATTGCAAGACAGATTCTTAACCACTGGACCACAAAGGAAGTTCCTATTTTTTTCTTTTTCCTGTACTGCTCGACAGGTAGGATCTTAGTTCCCTGATCTGGGATCGAACCTGTGCCTCCGTCAGTGGAAGTGAAGAGTTGCAACCGCTGGACTGTCAGGGAGGTCCCCATGCAGCTTTCCTTAGAGCTGGGTCAGGCGTGGTGCATGCAGACACGTTCTGTTAAACTGCCCTCTTGACAAAGGATCCAGCCCTTTGTATGGTCCAGCCTCAAAGTCTAGAGTCTGACGACTTGTCTTCTCGCCTCCCTCTGACTCTTGCTCCAGGCTCCTCAGGAGGAAAGGACGGGGGCAGGTGGTACAGGTCAGCCCCGGGTTCGCCCGTGCTGCCCTCTGGACCGTTCTTCACTGTGGCCCAGGCCAGGGGCCTGGCCTGGGAACTCTGCAGACCCAAGACAGGTCCTCGGTGCGGTGGACATGGACAGAAGCAGAGTCACCGCACAGATGAGTGAAGACCTACAAGAGCATGTCCCACGCCACTGCTAGGGACAGTGCCAAGGCCAAGACACAGGAAGGCACCTGCAGGGGGCTGAATGGTGCCCTGGCCCCGCCCAGACCTGTCTGTCCCCCTGGAGTCTGTGAACACGGCATTATTTGAAAAAAGGCCCTTGCAGCTGTCATTAAGGTAAGAATCTGGAGATCCTTACCCTGGATGAGGCTGGGTCCTCAAATCAAATCTCTTATTTCTGATAAGAGACAGAGAAACAGACACACGTAGGGAGACCCTGCCAAGACAGAGGTGATAGGGTGACATACCCAGGCCACAGGCCAAGAAACACCTGCGGTGTAAAAGCTGGAAGAGACCAGGAAGAGTCCCCTGGAGCCTGAGGAGAATTAACGTGAGACTTGCGGTCTGCAGAGCTGCGGAAGAATACACTTCTGTTGTCGTCAGTCACTCAATACGCCAGCAAATTTGGAAAACTCAGCAGTGGCCACAGGACTGGAAAAGGTCAGTTTTCATTCCAATTACAAAGAAAAGCCATGCCAAAGAATGCTCAAACTACTGCACAATTGTATTCATCTCACACGCTAGTAAAGTAATGCTCAAAATTCTCCAAGCCAGGCTTCAGCAATACATGAACCGTGAACTCCCTGATGTTCAAGCTGGTTTTAGAAAAGGCAGAGGAACCAGAGATCAAATTGCCAACATCCGCTGGATCATGGAAAAAGCAAGAGAGTTCCAGAAAAACATCTATTTCTGCTTTATTTGCAAAGCCTTTGACTGTGTGGATCACAATAAACTGGAAAATTCTGAAAGAGATGGGAATACCAGACCACCTGAACTGCCTCTTGAGAAATCTGTATGCAGGTCAGGAAGCAACAGTTAGAACTGGACATGGAACAACAGACTGGTTCCAAATAGGAAAAGGAGTACGTCAAGGCTGTATACTGTCACCCTGCTTATTTAACTTCTATGCAGAGTATAGCATGAGAAACGCTGGGCTGGAAGAAACACAAGCTGGAATCAAGATTGCCAGGAGAAATATCAATAACCTCAGATATGCAGATGACACCACCCTTATGGCAGAAAGTGAAGAGGAACTAAAAAGCCTCTTGATGAAAGTGAAAGAGGAGAGTGAAAAAGTTGGCTTAAAGCTCAACATTCAGAAAACTAAGATCATGGCATCTGGTCCCATCACTTAATGGGAAATAGATGGGGAAACAGTGTCAAAATTTATTTTTTGGNTATGGCAGAAAGTGAAGAGGAACTAAAAAGCCTCTTGATGAAAGTGAAAGAGGAGAGTGAAAAAGTTGGCTTAAAGCTCAACATTCAGAAAACGAAGATCATGGCATCTGGTCCCATCACTTCATGGGAAATAGATGGGGAAACAGTAGAAACAGTGTCAGACTTTATTTTTGGGGGGCTCCAAAATCACTGCAGATGGTGACTGCAGCAATGAAATTAAAAGACGCTTACTCCTTGGAAGAAAAGTTATGACCAACCTAGATAGCATATTCAAAAGCAGAGACATTACTTTGCCGACTAAAGTCCATCTAGTCAAGGCTATGGTTTTTCCTGTGGTCATGTATGGATGTGAGAGATGGACTGTGAAGAAGGCTGAGTGCTGAAGAATTGATGCTTTTGCACTGTGGTGTTGGAGAAGACTCTTGAGAGTACCGTGGACTGCAAGGAGATCCAACCAGTCCATTCTGAAGGAGATCAACCCTGGAATTTCTTTGGAAGGAATGATGCTAAAGCTGAAGCTCCAGTACTTTGACCACCTCATGCGAAGAGTGGATTCACTGGAAAAGACTCTGATGCTGGGAGGGATTGGGGGACGGAGGAGAAGGGGACGATAGAGGATGAGATGGCTGGATGGCATCACTGACTCTATGGACGTGAGTCTGAGTGAACTCCGGGAGTTGGTGATGGACAGGGAGGCCTGGCGTGCTGCGATTCATGGGGTCGCAAAGAGTCGGACATGACTGAGCGACTGAACTGAACTGAACTGTCGTCAGTCAGTTTGTGCTGGTTTGTCACAGGGGTCAGAGGAAACTAAGGCGCTTTTTGGAGGAGAATGTGGGGTGCCCCCGGCTCCCTAACTCTGAGCAGAAGGGGCAGCCAGAGTTCACATGCTGCTCCTGCCAGGGCCTGATGCCTCCAGGAAACTCCCCAGGATTGCAGGGCAGAGAGGAGGAGATTCCTTCCTCAGGGCTGTGGTGGGGGTGGTCTCAAGATTTTGCCTCTCAGGCCAAATGCTAACTTCCTAGCCTTTGCCCTTTCAAAAAACAAAAACAAGCTCAAGACAAAGGCAAAAAAGCAACCAGATCACTGGGAAGGAAATCCATGGGGTCGCAAAGAGTCAGACACGACTGAGCAACTGAACTGAACTGGGAAGGAAAATCACAACTAGAAAATATAACAGAGGAACTTCCGTGGTATCCCGTGGCTAAGACTCCATGCTCCCAATGCAGGGGCCCTGAGTTCCACCCCTGGTCAGGGAACTAGGTCCCACATGTCTCAACTAAGAGCTTCATGCTGCAACTGAAAGAAGGTCCTGCATGCCTCAACTAAGACCCAGTACAGCCAAATAAATAAGTGACAGGTACCAGACTGCACTCGCATGGAGAAAAGCAGGTTTAAAATCCTTGTGGGGGCTGCTGGCATGTGTAGGGACAGTAACTTAACTGGTGGATGAGCGGGCAAAGAGGCAGGCCATGGGCGGCTCCTCTTAGCAGGCGATCTGATGAATGTCTTAGAATGTGTGCTGTTCCCCCGACAGGTGAGCGTGGAGCCTCATGGGCCAGTAAGGCCATGACCAGGCGCTGGTGTGGCCTGAAGGTATGGCGGTCTGGATGGGAAGCCATGGGAGAGAGAAGGGAGGCGGAGACAGGGAGAAGGTGTGACCTTGGCCCTCAAGGGAGGATGCCAAGAGGCCTGTCACTAATGAGGGACCCTGCCTGAACCTAGGTGGGAGGCTGTCCGGATGCAAAGACGGGAAGCCGATCGTGTGTTTACAAAGTTCTGTCAACAGTGAGGAGGACTCTTGGACATGGAGGGGACAGGGGACGGGGGAGAGCCTGACCACGGGTGCGCAGACTTGCCAGCAGTTGGCATTTCGCGGGCCCCCACTCACACAGCCGACA